>VZRV01003341.1:66877-112272 GCA_013398115.1 Falcunculus frontatus | reverse complement strand
GGGCGGGCCCGCGCCAGGGGCGGGGGGGGGGTAAAATATGCTCCGGAGCCGGCGGACAGGGGTCGCGGCAGTTGCGGTTTCGCGTGAGTTCGGGACCTGAAGCTCACGGAAAGTTTGTCTCTGGGACCTGGGCACATCCAGCACTGTTGAAGCGCTCAGATGTGCAGCCACGCGTCCTCTGCGCTCACACGGATATAAACACGCACGAGTTCAGCACATAATCCCTAAACTAGACCGACCAATTTGGGTTCCTTTCTCTTCTCAGAGTGATATGGTGCTCAGAGACATAGTTTAGTGGTGGGCTTGACAGTGCAGGGTTAATGGTTGGGCTCGATGATCTTGAGATCTTTTCCGGCCTTAAAAATTCTATAGTTCTTTGAAATAGGTGTCCTGTCACAACACAAAGAACCAACCTGACATCAATCCTTATACTTCATACTGGCACAATTCTGCTGCAGATACCTGTATCCTGTCTGTATGTGGGAATTTGATCTCTGCAATCATGCTCAAGGAGACACTCCAGCAAATGCATGTAAACAGAAAATCTCAGAACTGGAACTGAGAGAAAACAACAACAGTAGAGGAAAAGACAGGAACCAGTAATTAACCAGACTGAATGTAGAGTCGGTCATTAATTGCCTTTTACTTTTAAAATCTACCAGAGAAGCAAACTTTAGTTTAAAGTCCTTAAATCATTGATATCCATCTTCTCAATTTCCCTCTGGAAAAAACAATTTTTTCAGTACACAAAAGTAAGCCTATCTCTACTCCAGTGAAAAATGGAGAAGACCATGCAGTAGTGTCTAGTTAATTCCACTATTAGGTTTTTTGATATGCACAATTTTATGTTCTCTACATAGGCAGTGTGGCAGTTTCCCTCATCTGTTCTAAAAAACCAAAGAACTCAGTCTTTCAAGACACAAAAGAGTTGCAGAAATGAGCATAGATGCATCTTGAGTCATAAGAATGCTTCTGAGTTTTGGTATGGAATTTTAAAATTCCATCTCCAAGGTAAGTAAATATAGTGAATGGCATTATGTTCAAGGCTGTAAAGATTTGCCAAGTGGATCATCATCAAATTAATAGGAATAATCAGAATCCTAATGAATGAACCATGTTTGACTTTGAAACCTGTGAGAGGTGTGATTATCAAAATGGTTGGTGAGGAAACCTCTTCAACTGTTACCAATAAGATGCTGTCAGAATCTGGACAAGTCATATCTTCCAAATGCATTAATAAAGTTTCGCTTTCAAAAGGAAAGCTCATTATCCTTGCTTTTAGCTGCAGAACCTTTTTTGTGTCATGGTGGGCAGCTTAGCTCCACACAGCCTCTCCCTCACCCAGTTTGATATGGGAGAGGGCACTGGAAGGGGAAAAGTTGGAAAAATCATGGCTTGAGATAAAGACAGTTTGATAGGTGAAGCACAAGCAAAACAAAACAAGGAATTCATTCACTGCTTCCCATTAGCAGGCAGGTGTTCTGCCACCTCCAGGAAAGCTGGGCTTCATCATGCTTAAAAGTGACTTGGGAAGGCAAATGCTGTAACTGCAAACATCTCCCCCCTTCCGCCTTCCTACCACAGCTTTATATGCTGAGCATGACACCATATGGTGGATATCCCTTGGATCAGTTGAGGACTGATCCAAGGAGCAGTCCCAGCTGTGTCCCCTACCAGCTCCTCATGCATTCCCAGCCTGCTCTCTGGGTGGGACAGTGTGAGAAGCAGAAAACACCCGAACACCACACCAACCTTGATGAGCAGTAAGATAAAACATCCTTGTGTTTTTCACACTTCTTTGGTCACAAAGCTAAAACACAGCAGCATAGAAGCTACACTTAAATAAATGCAAGTATAAAATATTGCAGACATTTAGAAATAACACCACTAACACGATCACTATCTTCAGCATAACTTTTTTTTTCAGCTAAGCAAATGCCAATACCGACCCATATTGTTGTATCAGCTCTGTATTAACAGTAAATACATCAACAGTTCACAAGTTAAAACCACACTACTTGGACAACAAAGCACATCCAGGTCTAATATATATGTTTACTTTATTGCAAAGTTTTACAATTTCTTTAGTGAAAATTATGGGAATGAAAAGGATTAAGGAGAGGATTTTTTTAACTGATGTGTAGTACTTGCAGTTAGGGAGTTAGCAGTAAAAGACTGTGATACAGAACTTGTAGATGCTACATGTGCTTGGACAGCCCTGTGGTCACATTATTTTTTTAGTTTTTTTACCTTGAGGTTTCAGCTGTATTTCAAGAAGAGGCATTTACTGGGATCTAGATAAGACAGCTCCTGCATCAGTATAATTTCTCTGATGCTAGGTTATCTGGCATCTGGTGTGGTAAATGGTTGGAAAACATCTTTACAAATTGTTTGAAGTTTTTACACAGTGGATAGGGACAGGCAGAGCAAAAAAAAAGATGAAGGAAATCATCCGGGTCACTGATATTTGCCATTTCAGCTGTGGTACCTGCTATTTACACAGAATTTTAAAGTTGTAGGAAAATATTTCGAAGTAACAAGGGAAACCAAGTAGAAATACTTGAACTGTAGGGAGCACAAGTGAGTTTCTGATACAGCCATTTCTGAAAGTTAGTCTGAAGGTAAAAGGCTGTTCACATGAACAAGAACCTGTTTGTTGTAGGTGGCAGCAAACGACAGGCTTTTTGACAGGACTGGGAGGCAGCTAAGGGTAAATCAAGCATGACAGTTTGAGAAATTGTATTATTAGAGAGAACCGTCTTTCCTATTTTCACTGTACTCCACTAACTGTGAAATGCTTTCACTTTGTTCAGATTGGCAGTATCTGAGGGAAAATTCCATCACTACCACTGTCCTTATGCTTGGTTAGCTCACAGGCTGAGAAGTTACCTTCTACCTTCAGTAAGAGCCAACATCAAAGCAGGGTTTTGGCAAACTATTGTAGTGTGACTGCTCTCTCAGAAATGCAGTTTTGGGTTTTCTAGGAGCCAGTTATCTGTTTCTGTCTTTGCAGCTGCAGTGCCAGTATGTTGCTGCCCTTTGTAAGTGCTCTTTATACCCTTCTTCAGGCAACTTATCTCCTCCTTGCTTTCAGGTTTTCCTGTTTGGGGTTGTTTTTCCATGTCTTAGCTGCTCTTAATGGCTTTAAGCTGAAAGAGAGTAGATTTAGATTGGATATTAGGAAGAAATTTTTCACTGTGAGTGTGATGGGGTACTAGAACATGTTGCTCAGAGAAGTTGTTGACACTCCATCCCTGGAAGTGTTCAAGGTACAACAACCCCATGCAGCACTACAGACTGGGGGCAGAGTGGCTGGAAAGCTGCCCAGTGAAAAAGGACCTGGGAGTGCCAGTCACCAGCCAGCTGAACATGAGCCAGTATGTGCCCAGGCTGGTGGCATCCTGGCCTGTATTAAAAATAATATGGCTAGCAGGACTGGGGTAGTGATTGCTCCTCTGTACTTGGCACTGGTGAGGTCTCACCTCGAGTGCTGTGTCCAGTTCCCTCCCTTCAAGAAAGACATTGAGGTGCTGGTGTCCAGAGAAGGGCAATGGAGCCGGTGAAGGGGCTGGAGGGTAAGTCACATGATGGAACTGGGAATGTTTAGGCTGGAGAAAAGGAGGCTCAAGGGAGACTATTACTCTCTACAATTACCTGAAAGGAGGTTATAGCAAGATGACAGTTGGCCTCTTCTCCAAGGCAACCAGTGACAGGACAAGAGGAAATGGCCTCAAGCTGTGTTAGGGTAGATTCAGATGGGACATCAATACTTATTCATGAGGGTGATTAAGCATTGGAACAGGCTGCTCAGGGAGGTGATAGAGTCACAATCTTTGGAAGTCTTCAAGAAATGACTGGACATGGCACTTAGTGCTATGGCTTAGTTGGCATGGTGGTGTTTGGTCAAAGGTTGGACTTGATGATCTTGGAGGTCTTTCTCAATCTTGATGATTTGATGATTCTATTGTATTTTAAGGTCAGGTCTTATGGTCTTATGGGGCTCTGAGTAAAGTGATCTGGTAGAAGGATGATTTTTAAGGTCCCTTACAACACAACCTGTTCTATTATTCTATGATTATTCTTCTTGCCCCAGCTTCTGCTCCTGGCATATCAAAGTGTACTGCTTTATCCCATGGTTCTTGCTGAAAGAATAGCTGTGTGTGGAATTAAACTTCCAGGTTTCTTTCCTCCCCTATTACCTCTGTCCAGCGCCATCCTTCTCATAGTGATGAGTTGGGATTCGCTCTTGGTTTCTCTTGTCAAGCAGCCTCATGCAGGAAGGAGGGAGAACACAGATTCTGTTTGTTAAACGGGACAAACATTTTTTTAATTTGAAACTGAATTATTTTATTTGCTATGGGTCAACAAAGAGAGGAATAGACTGTCACAGTCCTGCTGATGAATAAACCTGATGGACAGGTTGACTTCCCTGACAGCTGCCTCCAAAAGAGCAGAAAGAGGGAGAGCAGAAGACTGAAAATCTTGTGAGTGACACACATATGAAAAAGCAGCAGTTTTTAAATGCCTTCTGTTGGAGCTGGTAATAAATTAACTATTGCTTTTACCACTTGGCAGCAAATGGGGAATAAATTTTTGCAGATGAATTAGGACCTTGTTTAACTTCCAGCAGAAAAATGAAGAGTTCTAGAAAAGTTGATGGACTGCATTCAACTTTATGATGCAGAAAAACAAACTGTTAACTTACAGAAATAATACCCATGTGCTGTCATGACTTGCTCACTACTTGTCTTCAGGCACTGAGTATTTGTATTGGGAGAGCATGCTGGGTCTACTGCCAGTGTCAGTATTTCCTTTATTTACTTTTGATCTTTCGTGTGTTTGAACTATAATGCCTGACAAGTTATATCACAAACTAAATGGAGTAAATGCTGATTAACAAGAAATGAAGAAAAAATGAGGGTCAGCAGTGTGGGAGGGAAAGCAATGATAGGCCAAGACTCACTGAGCTATGCAGAAAACACAGGCAACAGAGAAGGCCGGGAATTAGTAATAGATGGTGTTAGGGGTCTGCCACAGCCTTGGTGGGCCCTCAGCTGCCATCAGCAAAACAGAACTGTTTCTTGTGCCAGTGCAAACAAAAATGTCACACGGCTGTCCTTGCTTCCAGTGCCTTTGGGCATGTCTGGTGGGTGGCTGGAGCCCACTGGCTGTGTCTGCAGGGCAGCTCCAGACGGGGATTGTATAGCTGTGTTAGCTTGATCCCATGTCTGCCTTTCTGCAGAGTTTGTTTGCTTGAGCACGGCGCTGGGCTAACGCTTCTGCCCATCACGTATCTCTGGATTGACTTGCATCCGGAGACCTTTGAGCACAGGACAGACAAGTGTTGTATGTGCTGCCACAGCTACACAGGGCTCTTCAGTTTCCCCCAAACCAGTGTAGCCCATTTGAACCTGGCTTATCTGAGGAGTGACTTGGATGAAAACCCATGGGGCAAGTTCATTCCTCTTGTTACCTTGAGAGGTGCAGTGCTTCTTTACCTTTGTGTTCTAAATGACAAAGCAAAAGGGCAGGAAATGGTGCAGCCTCTTAAAGTATTAACAAATGAAGGAATAAAGAGGTACTGTGAATAAAAGGATGAATGAAGGAATCTACTGCAATCTGTAATAAGAGATACCACTAGAAAAAATAGGTTTAGTTTCCTCTGACTATATGCCAGTATCTCTTTATTCCTCTCATTTTATTTCTGTTTTCCCAGTGAAATGTTGTGAAGAGGAAGTTTTTCTTTCAACTGCATAGGATACTTCTATCAGACTGTTAATAACTTGGGAGTAATAACATGGAAATTGTTGTTGGGCATTTTCTATGCCACTTCCACATCTTTGAAATGAAGCGTTAACAGAGCCAAATTTTCTTCTTTATGTTGTCAGCTAAATAATTAGCCAAGGAAAGAAAAATATTTCTCTCTTTTCAAAAAAAAAAAAAAAGCTGAAATAAAAGAGATTATGAGAACTTTATTTCATTTGCTTTCTTTCCTTAGCTAAGAATTCAACTTTTATTAAACTATTAAAAATAATAATCCATAGCAGTGGGCAGTAAACATTCTCCACATGAGTTTCCTTCACTTTACTGTGGTTTGCACTATATTATTTGGCATTGAAAATTAGGAAAAGTTCCTCCATTTCCTCAGTTTTAACCTTCTCAGCCAGTGCTGTTCATTTTATACTGAAGAACAACTTTTCAAGTTGAAGAACAAATTCTGTCCTTCTAAGAATGCTGCCAAACTGCTGTTCAGCTGTTCAAGTCCCTTCTGCCAATGAAACTTAGACCCAAATACTTGGCTCTTCCCTTTAAGCTCCAAGACTTGCTGACACTTTTCTTGGTGCTCACTTGAAACACTGCCATGTGTAGTCACTTCTCGTTACCTCATTAGGAAGCACATATAACTATTAGGCCAATGAACTTAGTCTCCTAATAACACAGGCTGTCCTGATGTACAACTGTTTCCAGAAACTTAACAAGGTCCTTAGCAACACTAATCATAGATGTTTTCCCTCTTTCACCTGACAGCTACTCCAGCTCCATTTTTCATCCATCCCTGCTTTTGGAAACACTCTCTTGACTGAAACAAGTGCTTCTCCTACCCTTTTTGGTATTCTTCCACTCTGTATATCTGCATCAAAAACAATCAGAGAAACCCTTCAGAGTCATTGGATCTTACATAGCTGAAGGCAAACCTTGAATCCTGAAGTGGATGCCCAGGTGACTTGACGTTGAATGTACTTCAGCATAAGGAGTAGCCATACTGAAATAGGCTTTGTATAGTTGGTGCCAGATAATTAACAACACTCTAGGAGTGTTAACAAGATGCCATAAACCCTGGAGAAATCACGAAATATGTTCTGCTCCATCTTTTAAATATTCCTGTAAGCCAGAGATACCTTAATGCCCTCTGTAAGAACTGGAGTCAGCAAAAGCAATATATAATTTTAGAGGTTAGAGGATTTTAGCAATGAACAACTTTTTTGAGACACTTATGTATAGATTTGCAGAATGAACAGCTGTAATTGTTTCATATCTGAGCTGTGTAAGTAGCATAACAGCATGTGATCAAAGAGAAAATATGTTTTCCTAATGCTCAGCATGTCAGAACAGATAAGTGCAGATTTAGGTTATGTTTTGCTGTATGTTTCTAAGTTTCGTGATGTTTGTAGTAGTTCAGCATTAGACAGATCTGTGTGATATGAATGGCTAAATGAAATCCAGTGGCCAGAATATTAGAAATCACTGTTTTTCGTATGGCTGCTCTGATAACTAGACATAGCAAAATCTAGGCTTTCTGCTACAGTACAGCCCAAATGACACTTAGAGGCCATATCTAGGGGAGGGGTTAACATAGATGGAAAGTTGAGTTGAAAGTACTAGGTTAATCTCTTCAAAAATATGTTCTGAAAAATGAAATATAAATATATTTTTTCCTACTGAAAAGGTAGATACCTTTAAAAATATTTCTTGCTTATTACTGCCACTTTATTTTATTTTCTTAAAGAAAAAAAGTTATACCTTAGCTGTATCTACACAACAGAAGTTTTTAACATTTATTTGTACAGACTTATATTTGGAATTTCCAAGACCAATGGTGCTACCATTGAATCCAGATGCAGAGACTTGGCCTTGCTTTTGTAATTGTTTCTGTTATAAACCTAAACCCCTATTTCAAAGTTCAGAATCTGGTTATAAAAAATGCTTCCAGAATACAATTTGGCATCTAAGATATCAGTCAAGAAACACTTACTGCTAGTTTGATTTCAGTGTGGCTTTTTGAACTTGCAGATGTGTCTTGAGAGTTTTATCCATGCTTTCAGATGTTGTAAAAATTTTAAATACCTTTGACTAGCAAATGGAAATCATCACACTGGGTTTTGGAATGATAGAATCATCTTTAGCTGAAAATGCCATAAAAACTATTAGTGATCATGATTTTTTTCCTAAATAGTAGTGTAGTTACTTCATAGCAGGCTTGCACTAAGGGTAAATTGCAGCCTCACAATGCTCCAGTGAACATGCTTTCACCTAAAGAAAGGAAGAATTATCCAGCTTCCTCAAGCATAGCAGCTACACTGTGAACAGTTAATGAGATAAGCTGCTGATTCCAGTTATAGAGTGGAAATTGGCTTCTGTCTTTTTCGGCTCATTACAGATAAACTGAGCCAACCCCAGCAGGCTTCTCTTGTGTCAGCTTGTTTGAAGACTGCATGAAGGATAATTTCTCTGCACTTGGGCAATGTGAAAATTTTGTCAAAAACTTTGCCCAAGATCTTTTATGGATTGTAGAACCTAAACAACTCAGGAGCATGGAACTGGCTCTTTGCCAAGGGTACAGAATTAGCCCTACAGGCAGTGAGGCCTGTTTTAATCAGAATCCTGCCTCTTTACAGTGGTAGTTAAGTAAGGTGGTGAAGCCCACTTGGCCTGCTGAATTGCTTCCTCTTGGCACACACTAACTTGCACCTGGAGCAAAGAAGGAGCTTTCTGGTATCGCTGCATTTTATAACCTCTAGCTACTGAAACAATAATATAAAAATGCTTTTATGTCACCTTACTGAGTGTGGCTGACCAATAAACCCTTAAAATGAGAGAAGGCTCAGAGAAGATGGGCAAGGACAATGTGACTGTGAAGTTCAGCGACAAATGCAAGTCAAGACTGACCTCAGATGTTGCAAAGAAGCTGACTTTATCTCAGCACAGAAGAGGACTGAAGGGTGACCTTTGGTTTAGATAACCAGCTATCAGTTGAGTGTATCGAGCGCTGAGTTCCTTAAAAGAACATGAATGACATCCTGAGTTAGGCAGGCCAGCATGGAGGGAGTGAATACATAGCTCAGCCCAGCAGAGAGTATAAAAACTAGACAACTAGTAAAAGAATTTTGAAGAGCGGAATGGGCTTGACCTGTGGGCCCAAGGAGTTTTAACTGTGAAGTAAAACTACTCCACATCTAGTGACTTTCAAGTATAGAAGTCAGTTATGAAGAGCCCTCACTGCCAAACAGGCTCGTTGTATTTTAAGATTTTCATAAGAACTGCTTCTTTCTAATGAGTTTCTTCTTAAGGAAGAACTAATAAAGAATTGATGGATTTTGACCTGATATCAAAGTTTCTTGCTTGGAGCAGGAGTGCCTAGCAGTAGTGCTCTCCAATTTGTGTGACTGAAAGAAGTTCCATGCTGCCTCCCAGGGATCAAATAGTCCCCGGCATATTAAATAAATATGAAAAAAAGTTAGATGTGTTATGGTGTCTCCGTAGTGGAAAATAATTTGGCCAAGGCTTTTAAGTCATATTTATATATTCAGATAAAAGTTTAACCCATTTTCTTAAGGTTCATTTCCACTTTGAACTAAGGAAGTCTTTGGACCAGCCTTTTTTGAAAACCAGATACACAACATTTGGATTGGAAGCTTCACATCATCAATGTTTGGATTTTCTCTCATAAGGGATATCCTAGGTGTTTGGTTGTCTTTGATTCTAACAGAAATTCAATTTCTATGATGTAGATATTAAACAATCTGCTACAAGTTGGAAAAAAACCTGAAGCTGTCTGAATGAGGTTGTTTTGTGAATTAATGAACACATTATTGTTCCTTTTTCTGTTCAGAGTTTTTCACAAAATCACAGGACATTCTGAGTTGGAAGGGACCTGCAAGGATCATCAAGTCTAACTCTCAAGCAAATGGCCCATGTGGGGATTGAACCCACAGCCTTGGTGTTACTAGCACCATGCTCTGAACAACTGAGCCAGTTAACATTTTCTTGTTCTGAAATCTTGACAATTTTCTCATGGAGGTTCTGAAAGCTGGGGAACAATTCTGGCCAACCAGCAATAGATTTGTTGTTCACATATAGCTTTCAGAGAAGTAATTTAGATACCTCTGTAGTTTAATGAAGCACAGGATGAAAACTAATAATGTAGTTATTATGAAAAATTGAAAAAACTTTCAGAAACTGTTTTCAAAGATCTTTATTAAGCTTCTGGTATTTCCATTTTACAGATATCCAATGCCCAAGGTATGTGCCAGTGGCAGTACAAAGAATTGGGCATGGCCTCTTGCATGCTGTCTTAGTTGAACCTCCATTAGACTATCTTGCAAGTCACCTTAATACAGCTAGTATTTTTAAACAGTACAGTGAAGACAAGGAAATACTGTAAGAAGGTACTGTAGTACAGGGGTACTGAAACTAAGAATTTCACTAAAACATGACCAAAATTCCAAGTCTGTAGAATTTTTTCTGGCAAAATACTGGATTAAGCAGTCTGGTGACAGACAGTGAAGAGTAAAACAGAATAATATATAAGAAGAATAAAGAGAGTATAAAAGCTGAGAACATACTATTAGGATTTTAAACTCATCAAATTGGGAAGAGAGCATAGAAATGGAGGAGAAAGATGTGTACTGGGGCAGGACACCAATCATCCATATGATTTTGCATTGTAGCATGAAAGCAGCATTCCAACTGACTGGAAATTTTTTAAGGGAATATTGCTTCCACAGAACATTTTGATTTGTTGATACTGCAGGAATTAAGACATATTTGATGGATTAAAACTGCCTTCCCTGGCTCCTTAGTAGAGTCTCTCCTTCAAGCTACAGGGTCATCAGCAGACCAGCTGGAGGGATATTTATGAGCCAAGAAGATGGAAGCCTTGGGAGGCCTTATCTGCCCAACCTTCTTGGCTTTTTGCAGCTTACTTGATAATATGTCAGGTTTTTTGATTCTGGGGCTTCTGAGTGCAATTAAGGCCTATGGCAATCCACGTGCAATATAAAGCCTTTGGCTGCTATAAATTGGTACTGGAAAAGTTATGAAAAAATCAGTATTTTTTCTTGGACTTGTAAATCCATTTCTTTGCCATGTCAAGTACCATTTTTTTCGTTCAAGAGATATGGTTTAGAACTGAAAAGTCAGGCTGTAATGTATAGAACACTTAAAATAGTTTTGTGATGTAGAAAAGATCGATCATTCCCTACTTCCAAGTCCTCATCCTATGAGGGAGCTATCTGTACCCACTACTGCAGCTGACAGTTCTGAGAACAAAAGCCAAAATCAAAACCAAACCCAAAGTAATTAAGAGCATCATAAAATATTTTAGTTTGAATAGTCCTCATTGTGGATTCTTTAATCTTAAAACTTCTTTCCATCAACACTGCATTTTAGAAGTCAAACCTGATTAGCATCATGGTTTGCTCTTATTTATTACTCAGAGAGTAAGAAGCTTGAGTGTCTTCACAATTTTTTATTAAACTCTTACAGATCTCTGAATGTTTGCTGGTGAAATTTTGTCCCCATTAAAGTCAACAAAAATTCAATTATGGCTTCAGTTTAATAGGGGTTTGTGGTTGTTATGGCAGAATAGTCCCCAACTTCTGGTTTTGTCATGTTTTTCATCTTAAAAAAAAAAAAGGAATATGGTACAGATATAATTGGCATGATTAAGCTTGTCAGCAAACCCGTGTTTGTGGAATATCTGTTCAATGATCTTGTTGATCTCTTCTATTGCTTAATGCTGCAGTCTTCTCATATGTGTAATGTACTCAGTGATTAAATTCAGCATTTAATACAGGTATGTATAATGTGAGTGATCAGATGGATCCAGTCCAGTCTGCCCCTTTTCTCTTTTTCGCTCTTGTTAGGTACATATTCATGTTATCTGAGAGGAAACTGGGCAATGGGGAAGTGTAAGGGATGGAAGGAAGCTGCATTCAAACTCATGCTGGTTAAAAAGACTAGTGACAGAGGGGCAGCTGTGATTTTTTAACACTTAATGCTCTTTTTCAATGGGATGGCAGCATAGGAAATATGAATAGTCCATACATTTAATGAAAACCAAATATAAACCGAGTATCATGAATTGTGAACTTTAAGGATATCTCTGGGTATTTCTTGAACATTGCTGAAACATGAGGAATAGCTGAATCAACTTTTGACATGCATCAGGTAGTTTCTTTCTCACAGTTTTCTACTGAATGATATCGCACTGGTATTTTGCATTCTCTCTTCCATGGTACCCACTTCTGACAGCACTTGGACTGTGATGCAGAACCTGTACAATTCTTTTCAAATCTAGACTCAGCTTCCCTGTGATATTTACATGCCAGCGCCCAGCTTTGATTGCTCCCCAATGCACTGCTAACAAGAGGTGACAACAACCACTTCTGTTTCCTCTGCACGCTTGGCACCATAACGGGGTCAATCAAAGTCATGTTCCTGTGTTGCAAGTACACTGGATCTGGGAACAGTGGGCTGTGTAACAGTGCATTATACTGATAGAGTTCCAAGAGTCACCCTTTCCTGTGCTCTGATGGTTCCCTCCAGTGAAGCAGCACCTGGGCATGTGTTTTGAAGTGGATGGGTCCCAAGTCTTGGCATAGTCACTCTTAATCTTAAAACTTCTTTGTGTCTAAGCCTATAGACAAAATTCTGGGATTCCATTGCAACTGGATACTAGTTGTGGCAAGAACATACATTATATGCATTAGATATTCCATTTTGATTCAAAAAAATGAGCCACCTCTCTACCATGTTTTAGATCATAGCTGGCCTTAAAAATTACGCAGAACTGCATGGACAATAAAGCAAAACCCAATTATCTCAGGATATAAAGGAAAGGAAGAAAGGAATGTAATGGAATATTTGGGGGAACGGCTTAAAATCCAATTTCAGTGAGAAATATTTTTCATCCAAGTATCTAGAAGTAATACACCAGAAATAAACTACTTTATAAAGCAACCAGCCATCTTAGTGATTTATCGTGTCATTCCTTGATCATCAGACAGAGAATTAAATTATCTAGATGGGATGCAGAGGTTTGCGGAATTACACATTGCTTTCTTCCAAGGTATATGAAGTCCATGTGTTACAACTTTCTTGAGAGCTGCATTGTGGTTAGGCCACTTTCTGGTCTTTTTTAGTTTTCTTGTGAGGAAAAACTAATCTGGAAACAGTCTGGATTTTATTAGCTACACATTGCTACTGTTTCCTGGTATTGCTCTCCAGTATAACTTTTGCACCAATTTATAAGCAATAGGGTGACACAGTGTCACAAAATGCCCTCAGAACAACTTTTTAGATGGCACTTACAGACACTTTTAATTTAAATGCGGTGATTACATAAGAAAGTACATGTTAATAAGGATCTGGTCCTGTATCCACTCAAGTTAGTGGCATAATTACCAGACACGTAGGTAAGTCAGATTCATAACTATGAACCAACCAATTATTTTTTTCAATAGAAATGCATTTCATATGAAGGAAATTAACTAAGCAATTTCGTTTTTACTGCAAACGGAAGGTAGAACATATATCACAATAATGTTGGAAATAGACATCTGATATAACTAAAGAACAGCATATGACTTGCCTTGCCTTCGCTAACTTATCCTGTTCTGTCCTGTCCTATCCTACAGCAACCTTCCCTTCTTCATATGCAGACTTTGAAGCTTACTCTGCTTTTCAGTTTGGCCAATGCTGCCAGCTACTTGTCTTTTTTATTTGATTGGGAGCACCACAGGGATTATCTGCAAAACTAGATGCTGTCGAAAGCAAAATGTGAAAATAAAAGGAAAATAAGAAAGAATATTTTTTTTATTCTCTTTTTGAACACACAGTCATGACTTTTCTGCTGAATGTCCTCCTTCTATAAGAATTAGACTGAGATGAAAGTCCAGAATAGGTGCACCTGTATCAAACATTAAACCTTGTTTATTCCAGGATATAGTTTTTTAGAAGACTGGAAACCGGGAATGTTTTAAATGTATTAATCTATTTGCCTAAGACTGTACACTGCCTTAGAAACAGACAGCATACAACACTGTGTGGTTTTTAATGAGAAGCAGATTCTGGTGGCATCACCTCTCTGGGACCTTGGTCTGTGGCAACTGGGGCTCCCCTGAGACTTCTGGTCTTAGCCTGGTGTGCAAATTTTTATGGCACAAACACTGACGTGGCTAGGTAGCTATTTTGAATAGGGGATCTGACAATAAAAGCAAATTGCTTACAGCCAAATTTTGCTGTGAAGGGTGTGTTCTCCTTCGTTTTCCCCTTCACTGAAATTCGCATACAGGATATGTTCAAGAGCAGCTGGAGGCAGTTATGCATCAGTTTCGCCCATGCCCTGGGACAGCCAAATAGAACAACCTGGAATTAAAAGCCTGTGCACGTTAGCTCATGCCCAGCACTATGCTAACACAGTTGTTTTCCAAATTTATACAACCATGTTAAAAACTGGGCGGTTTGGGCACATGACCCCCAGGGAGGCAGGCTTGTGTCTTCATGGCATAAATCATCTTTATGCTGTGAGGGTCTCCTCCAACAAGATTATTTTGCTAGACCGGGACACCCGTCTTAACTTTGCTCTGTTTTATGGGCACTGAGGCAGATTTGTAAGTGTTGCTTTCCCCTTTTCTTTTTCAATTTTTACTTATGCTTCTTTCTAAGCTGAGACACTAATTGCTTTGGGACAGTTTTCATCAAGAAAAAGGACAGGTTTCAAAGATAGTCTGTAGCTCTTTGACCCAGCTAGAATGAAAGGGACCATGGGCCCCACACAGTAGAGCAGTTTGAGATACTTTAGCACGCTGATTGTACAAATATTATCATTTAATTAAATGAAGGTAATATTCATGTCCTGTAGAAGATATTGTACCATTTAAAATTATTCAAATATATACAAACTTGGAATTTTTCCACTCTTTATTTGCAGTATCTTAGAGTAATCCTGTAACTTGCCCTGAAGATTATTATATTTATAAAAACAAGTAACTGCAGTGTAATTTGTAAACAGAATGATAACTTTATTGTAATTTTGTTATAAATTTCTGAAAATAATAGATTTTCTATAATAGAACTATGACACAACATTTTCTATCTTTTCACAACTCAATAAAGCTCTTTTTGGACTAGCCCGAACCAGCATAGAAAAAATAAGCCTAATAAAAATGCTGTTAGGTTTATTTGCATCATATGCTGTTCACTTACAAATGTATTGATTCTGTGATTCTCTTACAAGTACTGGATTGAAAGGTTCTTTTTTTCTTATACAGCTGCTGAAATGGATAACTCAATATAAAATTTGTAAAGTGTCATTTCCAGATAGTGATTGAAAAGGAACAGGATAAAGGCTAAATATCAGTATAAATAAATTCTCTGTCTCAGAGATCACAGCAATATTGTGTGTCACTCACAGTTCTGTCCCATTTTTTATATGTGGGCTGTTTCTGCAGTTTCTGAAACTGTTTCAGGACCTGAAACCTGAAATGGCTCTCATGGGAGACAGGGCAAATGGATGGGCAGTAAAGAAAATATAAACATTTGATAAGAAACAAAATCATCACCAAATGGATGCTTTAAGAATTATGATCTAGTAGTCAAGTTGAATCTTCCACTTATGTATAATCTCAACTATTTTTACACATGACAGTTTAAATAGCTGTTTAAATTTCCTATGGTTCTGCCTGGTTTAGACATTCATTCACAGAAAACAGTCAGCTGAGATATTAATAACTGGAGGAAGGTTTTTTTTCAGACCTCAAGATAAAATGTGTTTCTGCTGTTTCCATTCCATGAGCCAGGGAAGCTGATTATCTCTGCTTTTGTAACACACATTCTCTTTTTTTCTTCTTTATCTCTCTGTGTAAAATATCTACATATATATGTATATGTTTTTGAATAAAAGTGTATATAGTCTACATATTTTGTAAAATACATGGTTTTCAACAAAACACAGTAAAAATACATCACGTGAACCAAGGCTGAAAAACATGGAATATAAATATTTTTACAAAGGGTAGACTGAGTAGGAGTATGAAGACAATATCACTCATATATATCTTCCCTAGGGCAACTGTAACTACCAACTCTGCATTTTCCTTAAAATTACTTTCGCAACCCAGCAATATTTACTTAAATTAGATAACTTGTCAAATGAATCATCCCAGCATGATCTCTATCTCAAGTTGTTTCCCAGCATTCATAGTTGGAACTTGATTTTCATTTTGCATTCTTGATCTTACTAAGATTATAATTTTCTTATGTGTTTGTGAAACACACAGGCAGTTGTAGACACACAATTTAGGCACAAAAAATGCCCACAATGGTAGCAATGTTTAGAATTTAAAGGACTTGACAGCTATATTCCCAAAAGTTATTTCCAGCAGATGGCAGTTAAATTTATGGCCTTGTCCTCTTTTCTTCTATCTGTTATTTTGTATTTTTATCTGAATTAGAATATTTGCCATTTATCTGTCTGTTTATCTCTTTGTCTGTGTTGGTTCTGTTTTTATTTTGTTGTAGTAGAAGCATATAAGGTATTAAATATCCCACATGAGAGTTGCGATGAACCCAAAATTCAGAAGTTTTTATTTCTAAACCATATGAAGGCATTGAAGAAGAATCAGTTCTTCTCTCCTGAATAAAGTAATATATATAGTAGGAAAGATTGTTTCAGAATGTGGAATGGGATATCTGTCATCAAAACTTTTTGAGACTAATTCAACAAGCCTATTTTTCTAAATAATGGTTGAAGTGTATTTGGCTTAGATTTGTACTGTGGATTGGATGAAATTCTCTCCCAAGTACTTCTCTAGCCTTATTTTCCTCATTCTTTACTTCTGGAAGAGTGTCCCTTCTATTCTATCTGAGGAAGGTTGAAGAGGATCAGAGGCCTGGAGCACCTCTCCTATCCAGACAGGCTGAGAGAGTTGCGTTGTTCAGCCTGGAGAAGGCTCCAGGGTGACCTTATAGCACCTTCCAGTACCTAAAGGAGGCTCATAAGAAAGCTGGAGAGGGACTTTTCACAAGGCTTTAAAACAAAAGATTAGAATTAGGTTAGATATTAGAGAAAAAATCTTTTCTGTAAGGGTAGAGAGATCCTGGAACAGGTTGCCTAGAACAGCTGTGGATTCCCCATCTCTGGAAATGCTCAAGGGCAGGCTGGATGGGGCTCTGAGCAACCTGATGTAGTGAAAGGTGTCTTTTCCTATAGCAGGGGGAGTTGGAATTAACGATCTTTAAGGCCTCTTCCAACCAAAACCATATTATGATTCTATGATTTCTGTATCTGGTTATCTCTATTCAGAAAGAAGTGGGAAAAGGGTGTTTCTTCCTCTTACATGAATTGGTTGTTCCCTATAACATACCCTACCCACTAGTCTAAGGCCCAATCCAAGCAGGCAAATCTGGAAATAAAACAGAAAATGAAATGCTCCTAATCATTAATTCATTCTTGAAAATAAATGTGATCCAATCAGGCTAATTAAAAAAAAACTAAAACAACAAACAACTAAAAGTATCCTCCAATGACTCACTGAGAAGCAGAACTAAGCAAACTAGCCTCCTCTTACCAGCCCTTCTCCTTACATCTCCTGCTGCTTCAAACACAATGCTTCACTTCCTCATGTGAATCCAGCAGCCACCCCCACAATACTTTCAGCTTAGTACCATAACCCATAAGCACATTTTATTGCTCTCTAGCTGAGCAAGAGGTAGTGTGCCAAGTCAGTAGTTTAGGGATGTATGTTCCTGACTGGCCTACCAGTCAATACCTCTTCACTGTTCCTTCCCTTTTCCCTGAAGGGAAATGCAGACAGGGAACACTAATCTTCTTACTGTCTTATTTTCATAGCAAATATAAGAATATACTTGGATCATTCACCTCCCTCTAACATATTCTTTAATAGCTTAAGAATTTAATAGGTTACTGGATAAGGGGACAGGGGAAAGAAAGGGAAAGAAAGGGCATATTCAATTGGACATGAAGATGGGAATTATTTAGATCTTAATTTCTCAGAGAACCAGGTGGAAATCAGTTAAGGTCATTTCCATTTAGTCGGATAAGAAAAGTTGCTAGAAATCATTTAGCATTTTTCAAGAGAAAAATATTTTCTTTTTTAATTTTTTCGTTTGGAAAGACCATTCTTCTCATTTTACAATTGAAAAACCAAGCATTCAGAATAAGTCGTCCAGTCTCTTAATTTATTGTTACTGTTCAAAGGTTTCCTTGGTGTACATAAAATTTGTGATCCTTTGTAACAAGGCCAAGTATGAAAACAAAGGGAGAGAAAGTCCATGGGTAACCAAGCTTAAGCATAATAGAAAAAATCTCTTTAAGGGCTTTAGTATTATATAGGACATTTGCTCAGTAAAAATAACCCAAACCAGAAAAGTTTCTAGATGTATTTCTTTCATGCAAAGTAACAGTCTATAAACACCAAACAAATAAGATTAAAAAAAACCCCAACCCCAAATGAAACAACA
Source organism: Falcunculus frontatus (assembly GCA_013398115.1). Lineage (NCBI taxonomy): Eukaryota > Metazoa > Chordata > Aves > Passeriformes > Falcunculus > Falcunculus frontatus. The sequence continues at coordinate 94,008 of VZRV01003341.1, read as the reverse complement.
TCCAGTGTAGCTCTCCCTCCACCTACAGCAGTTTTTTTAGTGCTCAAGGTTTACTAGGTTCAGTTGAACCTGATGGCAACAGTATCTGGTGATGCAGCTCTAATTACGGTCTCTAAGAATCCTGTAGCATTGGCACTGAAAAGCCATGTCAACCACTTGGTTCAAAAGTTTATCAGTGTGTGCCAGTGCTAATGCAGAACTTAGTATTTTTAGAGGATCTCAGCCATGGGGAACTGTAGGATCTGTGTACAGTATCATGCTACATTAAACATTACTGAAGTCCAGCATCCTATTCAGTGGCTAAACTGGAAATAATGGAAATATTCAAAGTCTCAGGATGAGAATTATCTCTCCTTTTTCCATTCTCTGGAAACTGTAGTTTAAAATAGCTTCATTTATTGGTTAATGTTAGGAAATCATTACAACTAAGTTCATGCCCACTTATTTTACTAGAAACATTTTGGGAATATTTGTGTGTAGGAGCATTTAAGATAAAAATTTTCATTTAATGTATTGAAAAATGTGGGGCTTTTTGGTAGAATCCAATGATTGCATGATTTGCTATCACTTTGCCAAACTGTACAAAATGGTACACGAGAGTCCTCATATGGACAATTGCTTGTCTGCCTTATGAGAAATTCAATGCTCTCTTGTCCATGGTCCTCCTTTCAGCCATATTTTATTTTTTGACTGTTTTTGTTACTGGTACTTTTTTCTTCAACTGGAATTAAACTCAAATTGAATTTACATATTTCCAGGGCATTTCATAGGCTGCTATAGATTTTTAAAAACCATAGACATTAAATATAGCTTTGCTCCCCTCAAGGAAAGATGTTGCCAATCAATTCACATCTGACATTCTTGAAAACAGCACAACAGATGACAGCAAGAATGTAGAGAACAAAGAGCTGTTATATGGGCCATATTTTCTCTATGATTAGCTGTGCAGTATTTTATGTCTTTTCCAGCAGTGCTGGTTTATTGTTGATTCCACTATCCATGCTTTTATGCACAGTTTTAATGAACTGTAGGACAGATAGAAACCACCTCACATTACTGAGTAATGTCATGCCTTTAACTAGAACAGAGATCATGACCTCCTGATCAAAACAGAAGAAAGAAAAGTATTCATCATTCAGATGTCTATTAGGGGTTTGCCTCTGCCTCCTCAGACTAGCTGAACACCACAGTAAATTTAAGACCAGTAGAGGGTACTAGTGTATGTACTCAGAAGTCAGTAAGTAGCAGCAAAGATGGCTGCATGAGAAATTTGGAGTAAACCTGTAGAGAGTGTACTAATGTTAATGCAGTAAGACTTAAATAAAATATTTTTGGCCAGGCTGCATTTTTTTCTCTGCTACTGAAAATTTCTTTCAGCATCAACAGGATATATTCTGATTTAAAGTTAGGTTTCTGTAACCTTTTTTTTAGAAGACCAACACTGATATCAGATAAAAGGTCTTAATTCCGCTGCATCAGTATTTTTGAAATGGATTTTCAGAAAAAAAAGTAAGTCTTGGAAACACATATAGCTTTAATATCTGTATAGTACTGTGAGATATTTCCTTTCTAAAGTGAAGGGTATATCTAGAAAAGCAGTGTCATGCAATCAGAAATATTGTCTTCAGGGATCAATAGCCTTGGGGTAAGAAGTCAGATTAACACAATTATATTACTTTTTCCAGCTACATAGCATAGTTTATATCTGGACTGTGTACAGTCTCTCATATTCATATCAGACACCTAAATAAAGCTTTGCTGATTTTTAGAATTGCTGAGCCATCATCCTTTACTGACAACAATGGAAGCTGTTATATAAATATTTATTTATATCTCCCCTTTGACCTTGTCCCTGGATCCTTGCCCAATAATCCCATGCACTGGAGCTTATTCAGCGTTCTACCTTCTGAGCACATTTGAACAGCTGCTATTCATTAGAAAAACAACAAAACCTAAAAAAATCAGGACCTCAAACTTCAATCTGAGACGGATATCATTCCTTCTTTTCTCTCCAAATGAATGGTTTCCTTAAAATATATGTATGTCTGGACCAGACCCAGGACTTGTAATAAGTTTCCTATGCACAGAGATATTATGGCCTTAAGATCTAATATCCTTTGCCCTACAGGGTGAGAAAAGGGAGCTTTATCCTGTTTGTACAAGGTTATATGCAGAATTCAATCCATTTGCATTAAGGGCTGGAATGAACTTAAAGTGTTTCCATGTAATAATGTACTTATTAAAAAGTTCCTGTACATAATTTTGTGAAGTCTTTTGCATACAGTAACTTTGGTTTTCATCTTTGGAGCTCTGCATTGTTGGATGCTAGGTGGTTGGCCCAGACACTATTTATGCACAGGTTTAACCAATTTGGTTCTCTTTAAAACAAGAGAATTGTATTCTTTAAGAGTTCAGAAAACTATCAGTTCACAGAAGAATAAAGAAGGGGGAAAGAATGTGTATTAGAATTTTGAAACAATCTCAAACATCCAACTAATAATTGTAATATTAATATGAATCAAAACCATTTCAGTGGAAGACATTATTTTATTCTTACTGTTTATAGTCACGGTAGCTTTGCAACTGGAAGGTGAAAATTACTGGCTCCTGATCAACTTAGAACATCTAAATGGAGCTGTGATCAGGGCACCATTCATTCACCAAACCATAAATGTCTCGTGCCACCGGAGGTTCTTTAGGGTACCTCAGATACCCAGAAGGGCCCAGCATATATGACCTAGGAGACATAAGCGACCTGTATCTTTTTGGAAATACAACTGGACGCTGGGTGAAGAATACTTTATAGTATCTTGGATGCCTCTAAACTTCCCTATTTAGCCACCTGAATAGGTTAACTAATTTATAAATTAGTTAATATTTGTTACTTTTTTCATTAATTAGTTAATAATTAGTTTGTATTTTAACTAATTTATTAATTAGTTAATATTCATCAAGGCCTTCCAAGTCTGCTATGTCTAAACTTTGAATGACAAAACCAAATATAATTTGAAGACTAATGCCAGAGAGCTGGTTTCCAATAATCTTAGTCATAGTATCTTTAACACTGACAATTCAGAGCAATGAGACCAAATGAATCAAAGGGCCGAACTGTCCTGTAGTTGTCAGCATGTGTTGCAAAGCTGTGAGAGACCCCTACACTAGGTCCAATCTTATAATATTCCAGTGACATACTAAAACCTGGAAAATCTTTCTGCCATAACTCTTCCTGAGAAGAAGTAGAGATTTTTATTGAAGATAAGAAGGAAAAGAGGGATAGGAAAAGTGTATGAGAAAAGGTAACGAGGAGACATATTTGAAATGGCTTATGACAAATGGCAAGCAGCCATCTATTGGCTTCTTTTTACACGTTGGAAAAAGTATAGCAAAGGCAAGCCAGTTCCTATAATTTTTTAGCTCTGCCAGAGAGCATTTTTTCCATGCTTTGCAAGCTTTCCCTTTTCTATTTGCAACTGCTTACCATCTGGGAATTTGTGGTTGTGAACAGTTAAAACTTAATATTTAAAAACACACATGTATTTCACTTGAAATTAAGATTTTCGGTAAAGTGACTGGATTCCACTTTTGGGTGGAATGTGGTGAGATAAATATGTGCAATGCTTGGGGCTGGAATGCTGGCTCTGCATTTGGAGAGAAAGTTGGGAGTTTTGTCCAACTCCAGAGATTGATTTTATAGCCAGTGATTAAGTTATAACTAATATAATTTTTTAAAAAATCTTTTAACACCTCTGTAACTTCTTTCTTTTTTCATTAATTTTAATTTCATGCTTTTACAGTGTGTCTTATGGGATTAGTGACAGGATACTGACTATATTTCCTCTAAAGCTATTGGTTAGCACATCACTATGGTACTTGTAAAGTAGAGGCACTGTTGAGTTGCTCTAAAGAGTTGGCATGGGTAGAGGCAGCACAGGCAAATTTCTGTGATACTTAGCCTTATACTTAGGTTTTATGGTAACACAGAGTTCTGAGGTCAGAACTAGACTTGCAGTTCCAAAGCTAGATAATTGATATATATCTTGGGGACATTTACTGAATGCTCTAGTTGTAGCAGTGTCTTATCGTTAGACCTGTTGCAAGTCACCATTTCAAATCCTAGACCTCTTTCATAATTAGATCAGAGAAACAGGTAGTTTTAAAGGACCGTCTTCTATCTTTGTACCACTTTGTTTTCATCCCAGTACCTCAATTAGAATAAAGTGGATCTCTGTTCTGGCAGACTTAGCATAACAGTTGAAGACTGACAGAGCAGGGGAATGAACCCACCTTCAGGTCATTGGTCTGGAATAATATTCAGGCAGTGTCTGAGCACTTTCCAGGATTTAAATGCCTCTGTTTGTCTTCTGGTCCTTGTTCTTTCTCCTATTGATCCTGTTGTCAAGACGGTTTTGGGCCTTTTTTTTTGACTGTACTTTTGGCATGCCCTCAGGTCTGCCTGCCCATCTCTTCTTTTCCACTGTCTGTTTCACTAATCTCCATTGCTGGCTCATCTTCAAACATTTTCTGTCTTTGCTTCTGTTTTTGTGTTGCTATACACCTTTGTAAAAAAATCTCATTACCATGTAGAATTACAGAACCCTAATTTACTCTGCCATTCTTCAGTCAAGCATTTCTTCTTGGCAAGATGATATCTGAGGTCTTTCATGCCTCACTGCATTTAGACTCCATTACAAAAAGTTTCTTGTGGTCTCCTCTGTTTCTACAAAGGACACTGATTTATCATTTAAAGAATCTGTCCAGATCTAGGCAGGTCTCCCCACTTTTTTTATTTTCTTACCATCACTCTGTTCTACATTTCCTGCTAATGACACTGAAGCTTTAGTCTTTCTTTAATCTCACTTTTTCTTCAGTTTTAGCAAAAATTTTTTGCCTCTTTCCCTCCAGCTTTCTCTCTTCATTATTCTTTCTCTGCCTCATCTGTTACAACCCCTCCCACTTTTTAATCTTCACCATCCTTACAAATACAAGTATAAAAATTACATCTTCCTCTTTCAATTCAGTTCTTTCCACTGCTGATTTATCTATCAGCAATCTTTAAGGTTTTTTCCCCCTCAATAGCCCACTGACTAGAAACTTTGGGATATTTTCATACTCCTTAAATTATGCTTATATTGGAGTTTAGTCATGAAAGTGTCAGGCAGCGACTAATACTGCTCACTTTGAAGAACAGTCCAAGCTGCAATGGGACAGGAATATCAGCTGTTTTAAATTCGTCTTCCAGATTCTGTTTGCTTTCATGATTCTAGGAAGTGAAAACACAGGACAGGGGTTTGACTTTGGTGTCTTCTTGCTCTGTCACTCTCTCTCTTTTTCCTTCTCTTCCTTTCTCTGTGTTCCTTGAATGTTGACCAAGATCGAATGGGATGTTTGGAGAGCAGCTAACAGCACTTGCTTAAAAACAGGTCAGGAGTTACATTCTCAAATACCCTGAGGCCGGCAAGGTTCAGGTCACCTGCATCACAGGCGAATAAAATCACAGTATCATGGCATTAGAGACACGTTGGTTGCAAGGGACTCCCATACGACACCAAGTGCAATCTCTCATGGGGAACACAACAAATGCCAGCAGCAGATAAAGTCAGCCATGCTGTTGTCTGGTGGAGTCTCCAAGATCTCCAAGGATGAAATTTTCTTCATATATGTGTGAATGATCTTGATAGATCTTTGCTGGACCCTGCTCTGTTTCTTTACACTGCTCCTGAACAGGGGAGAGCCCAAACTTTGGCAGATTATGCCAAGCATAGCCCCACTGGTACTGTATAAAGAACTGTCCTGGGGTGACTGAATGATACTGTATTCCCTATCGTCTGCTTATTGCCCAGACATGAATCCTGTACCTTTAAGCTAGATCCAGGAGTTGGGGGGGAAGCCGGTGGAATTCTTTTGGTGGCCTGTGTTCAAAAACACAGATAACTCCCTCAGTTTTCCCCCAGCTCTCAGCTCTTTTTCTCAAGAGAGTGACAGAGAGTTGAAATTCTTTCCTTTTAGCTAGCTTCTTGTTCGTTAGATGAGGCAAGACGTTTTTTCCTGGGACTTTGGCTTCTTCTTCTTCTTCTTCTTCTTCTCCTGGAATTGTTCAGCTTTGCTCCAGTCCGAAACACCAGAACATCGCAGGAGCCCCACGCCATGGCCTGGAGGGGAGGCCCTGGGGCGCCGCACCCCGCCTCTGGAGGACATTGGGAGAAGCTGAGCAGGACTCTAAAAAGTCCACCATCTTTCTCCACAAAAAGAAGGTTTATTATCTAATATTGATTTTTTCCTCCTGTGCTTGCATGCACCCTGCTTGTTAAATAAATAGGTTTTTTTCACTTTCATCCAAGAAATTCCTTTCGAACCTGTGGGGGAGGGGCTGCCAAAACCTGCCTTCCATTAGAGGACATGTTAATCTCAGGATGTTCCCTCCTAATTTGTCTCAAACCTAGACAAGGGCAATCATAAATTCCCATGATGTTCTGGCCTTGACTTCCCAGTGTTTCAGTTTTCCTTATTTGTGGTGAGAGTTCACTGTTGTCCCATTTTGAACCTTGCACTCATTAAAACCCCTATGTATTTTCCACCAGGGTCTGGACTGACCATGTGATCTTTCTGCCCCAGGTACAGAAATTGATGCTTCCCATGTTGAACTTCATGGGGTTTCAATTGGCCCAGGCCTCGAGCTTGTCAATATCCTTGGACTGAAGCTCTGTTTGGCACATCAGCTACTCCTCGTTGTTAAGCACCACACACAGGTTTCCTGAAGGTGCACTGAGCTGATGTACCAACGAGCTTCCTTCGAAGCCCCCTTCCTTGGCCCTCATGCTGTAAGACACCTCACCTCAAAAGACAAATCCACTATCTGAAGTCACAGCAGCTGGGGGTGTATCTGATCCTTACTTGAACTATTTTTTCCTGTTAAGTAGCTCTAGGTGTATCCCCATGGATCATTTCGCTTGTGCTTTGAAGAAGAGGTATATTAGAGTCTCAGTCACATTTTGAAGTAGAATTTAAATTTCACCTAGATTAAAACATTTCAAATTATATGCCTGAGCTAGTGTCTGTAGGTAATCCTTATAGCCCAGAGTGACAGGCTTCTATAAGGCAAAATAATCCTAGATGGTATCACTTATCTGCTGTTTTGTGTCTTGTTTCTATGCTTTTTTTCTTGTACTTATGGGATGCATTTAGCTTATGTACTAATAATGGAGATTGAAGTAGAATTACAGCAAGATTAAAGATGTTCAATAAGAACCCCTCCATATAGCAGATAACTATATACATATCTTTTTTCCCCCCTTTTAGTTTCTCATCTTATTTTTAGATTTTCCTAATTGGTCTGCTGGCAAGTCAGCTGTTAGATTGGGAAGGCACAGGGCTAGTAAAACTGAGCTAAACATAGTTGTTACTGCATCATAGTATTTTGAAACAATATACAAAACAAAAAATGGGAAACCAAATAAGAATTCATTAATTGGAAGAAAATATTCAGCTGTTAGCTATTGGCTTTGTCATGAACATAAGAACTTAAACCAAAAATAAAAGTATTGGAAAGTTTTATGGATGTTTTTCACAAACCTAGCAATCAACATGATGAAGAAAGGACATAAAATCTTGAGAAAGAAGAGAAAAACAAGATAAGGTCATCATATGCTCCATGCAGTGTTTTCTACAGAAACCACCACTTTGTAATTCCCATCTTTTATTGGTGTTTTAAGTGCAGTTATGTCCATAAAAAACGGGAACAATGCCTAAAAGTGAACCATGACCTAAAAGTGGTTGAGGCAATAGCTAATTCTGTAGCAGCCCTGAGACTCAGATCAATAGTGGAGAAATATCTGGCTTCCTAAGTCTTCTGGGAGACATATGCCTGTCAGCAGTGATTGCACACAGAGGAGAAAAACTTGTCTGACCTAATTTTCCACCCCACACACCTGTTATGATAGGAATCCTATTTTAAATGTCAAGATTTCTGAAGAAGTTGTCTGCCAGCATCCTGCTTTCTCTATCCCACAACAAATTATCCTCTGGCTGAATTTTCACTTTATTCTCTTTGCCAAAATACACCAAAAGCTAGTTTTGTAATGTTTAAGTAAAATCCCTTTGGAATAATGTGAAATTGTTGAAGGTGTTTGAATCCAAGGTTATGATTTAGCCAATTAAAAGGATGGAAGCTATTTAGGAAGTTTGGATCCAGGTCTGGGTTTAAATCCTGGACACCCTTGAAACTGAAATAGCACTGGCAGGACAGTGACTTCCTTTCAGTCGGCTCTGAATTAACTTCAGAGTAGAGAACAGGGCTACAAAGAAAGGAAGGGTCCAATCCGGATCTTTAGCCAGTCTTTAGCCAGCAGCTGAAAGCACGCAGGCTCAACCCACAGGTAGATGCAAATTAGTGTAAGTACTTATGGAAATGTAAGTTCAGAAAGAAACATAACATTCAGTCTGTGTTTCTTGGGTGAGGAACCAGGAAATCCTACAGCTCAGTCAACTTTGCCAGGGAGAAACCAAATTATTTATGAATGTGGCTTCTTCAAAATTCACCAAAGATCTAAGTGTGTTACTGCGACATTGGAAAGAGGCATGCCAGTAACTTTGTGTGGGTACGGAAAGCTCTTCCAAAAGGAGGAGATGCTCAAATGGCAGAGCTGTCCTTACCTTCCTTCCTGCATGGGGAGTATGTTGAGGCTGATAAAGGGGCATGGGGAAGACATATGGGAATGAGAGATAGAAGAATGGGAATGGGGTGTGTTTTCTTGCCCCTACGCCAGAACACATTCCCCAGGCTGCCTCTGCCTTGTGAGTAGGTTGGTTTGGCTGCTATAAAGGTTAGGAGAAGAAAGAGGTTGTCTTCTGTGCTGTGCCAGCTACCAGATCAACCCTGGTCAGGAGCCAGCTCCGTACATCCCGGCACACCCAGAGGAAGATATTGTAGCTTTCCACTCTTTTCTCACTTCTTTTGCCCACTTCAGCTTTGAAATAGGGAACTTTCAAGCTTACTTACCCTCAGCAAGAAATTTCTTACCCAGAAGATTGTTAGCTCTTATGACTGTTTTCTTTGTATTTGCAGTCACCGGATGTGAAACATGTTTTGATCTGTTTTCTCATTATGAAAATGCTTTCATTTATGATCCCCAGCAGGGTGACAGCTGATTAACTTCATGTTTGTAGGTGGAATTAGGTTTTTCTTTTTGAAAATGATTACCAAGACCAGCAAAACAGGAGAGATTCTTTCAAGAGTCTGTTCCCAAATATTGCAGGTCACATTTTCAAAAATGCCTAGAACCTTTTCCTGCCTTTTCATGTACTTGACACTTGAAAAACTATTTTTCCAGAATTATTACAAGTTACAATGTGGAAGTCTTTTTGCCCCTTTGATATTTGCCATTAGATTTTTCCTTTAAAAAGTGTATTTCTCTTTCTCAAGTTTATATTTGAGGACCAGAACACATAGCTGTGTTTGTCATTATTTCCAACTAGACAAGATTTTATTGAAACTCTATCAGAATAAATTACCAAAAGATCATTTCATTGGGTTAGGCAGCACAAAAAGGACATTTTTTCTTGCTTTATGATCTAGACAAGTAGTCTGTGCAATGGGTGGGGAACTGGCTGATGGACAGCACATAGACTGTGGCAGTATTTACTTCCACTTAGTTCCATTTCTAACTGTCAACGGGTCACAAGTGGGGTCTGCCCATGATCAGTATGTGGTCCAATGTCTTCATAAGTGATCTGGAAGATGGGATCAAATGTACCCTGACATTTGTTTGCCGATGATACCAAACTGAGTGGGGGATTTGACACTTTGGAAGGGAGAACCTCCCTGCAGAAAGACCTGGATAGGCTGGAGAAATGGGCTAATAAGAACCTTATGAAGTTCAACAAGGACAAGGTCAATGTTTTGCACCTGGGAAAACATAATCTATGACTACAGCACAGGCTAGGATCTACCCAGCTGGGAAGAAGGTCTGTGGAAAGGCTCTTAGTGGAAAACAAGCTCCATATGAGTGAAGAGCGTGCTGCTGCAGCAAAGCAAGCCAACAGGATGCTGGGTTGGATCAATAGGGGCTTCACCAGCAGAGATACAGGAGCCACTATCCCACTGTACTCACCACTTGTTGGGCCACACTTGAAATACTGAGTTCAGTTTTGGCCCCTGCTATACAAAAGAGATGTGGACAGGTTGGAGAGGGCCCAGAGAAGGGCTGCAGAGATGATCAAAGGATTGAAAAGCCTGTCATGTGAGGAAAGGCTGAGAGAACTGGGTTTGTTCAGCCCTGAGAAAAGAAGGCTTAGGGGAGACCTTATCACCATTTGTATTTAACACATAGCTGTTAAGACGATAGAGGCTTTCTTTTATATGGAAAAGATCAAAGATAATGACAACAATTTACTCCTGGGCAGATTCTGATTAGACAGAAAATGAAAATTTTTCGCAAAGAGAACAATCAGCCATTGGAATAATCTCCCCAAGGAAGTAGTGGACTCCCCAGCACTGCATACTTTAGATTCAGCTGGACAGGGTGCTGAGCCTTCTTGTCACGATCATACTTTTGCCAAAAAAGTTTGCACCAGATGATCCTTGAGGTCCCCTCCTACCTGGTATTCTATGAGACATAGTTCTATGATTCTTCTGTAAACCCTCAAGTATTTGGAGTTTGAACCTGGGCAGAGTTTGGTTAAAATGTCAAACCCATTATTTCTGAAACTCCTATGTCAGGTATGGTCCATACCAGCAACCACAAAATGTCTTTTAATTAAAAGACTGGAGAACTCAAAAAGATTCTCCAACCCTTGTAAGGAACATAGAAAAATAAATGATAGTTTAACTTTTATATTCAAACAAATTGCCAGACTCTAGCAAGACAAATCAATTTTATAATTCGGCTGCAATAATTACCACTCTTCTTTTTCATTGTTTCTTTTGAACTGACAATTCAATACCGAAACATGGGGTGGTTTTGTACTTGCAAAACCAAGACATAATGCCTGAGGTTTTGCAAAAGCAAAATACTTCCTGGCTCATTCCATCTCATCTGAATTTGATGAAACACAGTCATTTAGGCACATCAAAAGAAAAACTCCCAGTGTAAACTTCCGGCAATTATTTACAGTATTAGAAGATCTTCCTTCTAACCTGCGTAATTCCATGAATCTAGAGAGGAGCTAAATTTTACTCAGTATCATAAAGTCAGAATATCAATAATGTTGCAAGAAAAGAGAGGCATAGAAACATAGCCTTGTACTGTGTAGCAGCTATCCATCACATTCAAACTGGTTAGGTACAAGAAAAAACTAAGGATAACTGAAAAGGAAATAAATAAAAAAGCTGAGTAAATTCCCAAATCACCACAGAGATGTATCACACAATTCATACATTGGCAATATATTGCCCTTTATAGATTTAGTCTTTTCAATATATTTCATAGACATGAGGACTTTTTTTAGCATGCTGACATTAATTGTTCACTATCAGCTACCTGTTGTCATATTTTTTGTACCCTGACAGCACTTTTACAGATCTAAGAATCACGTTTCACTTTTAAAATCCTAGTCCTGAAAAGACATTAAACAATCTCCTTGGTGTTGAGCAGTGTGGTTTGTTCCCATTAGTTCAGCGTATGGTCTTTTGCATAAGATTTGTTGGTACAGTTAGACTGAGAGAAGAAGATCCTCTGCAAATGGAAAAGAAGGGGCTCTTAGTATTTTTGTGTGCACAGTTCTATTAATAAAATATGTTGGTTACAGCTGTATTTAGGGATGATTATTAAACACATACAATCACTGCTAATAGCTTCATATTTATTTGGTGTTCCCTCAGCGCTGTTCTATCTCCTTTCATCTAGTATTTAATAAGAGTGTCCTATAATTGTAAAAATAAAAACTAAAAAATGTACATGGAAATCAGTTTGACATTAGTTGGGTAGGAAAGACATTGGCAGCCACTGTGAATTGAACTCTATGGATTTTTTAACTGAAGTGAATCAGAAATTTCAAAGACTATTTGCTATAATCTTTGGGATTAAAAAGAACTTTTCTGAATGCAATTTATGTACAGGGGATTTACTTAGTTGTAAAAATCTTTCCTTTATTTCCAATACAATTTGCCATTTAGTGCATTCCTGGTGAATACAAGTGCCTTGCTTGGTTTTCAGACACAATCTCTGTGGTTCAGTTATAGCCCTAGGCCAGGTTATGTTCTCGGGTTTGTTGGTAAAATTGATTAAATACTCTATCTCGTTAATGCTATAATTTTGTTATTTATAAAGAAAATAGATTTTGATAACTAGTTGCAGGGGGAAATCCTAATTAATTTAATTAAAACTTGTAGTTTAAGAATGCATATGTCACTCTGGTGAGCTTCCAAACTACCCAAGTGCATCAACGGCTTTGCAGTATCTCTGGAATTCACACTCTCTCTTTCATGCTGTTGCCACACATTCATTTCTATGAAACAAGTCAGAAAATCCCCAAAGGGGCTGAGCTAGCTGTTGGTAGCTCTGTAAAGCAATCAGAGATACTATATCAGTAGGATTCCAAGAGAGCCATATCTCGTATTTTACCTGTACCGTAAAGACAACGGGAAGGACAAAAAGATCGCTTTTGTTTTAAATTAAAGCCTTTGTCCATGCTCTCAGATGTAGTTTGATATTACTGTCTGTTTTGTTCTACTTCAAAGAGCTGTATTTTGGATATGTTTTTGGTTCCCCATTGCTTTCAGGGTTGAAATGCTAGGATGTATTTCCTGTGAATGACAAAACTCTTGGGCTACGTAAGAGCTGGGTGCAGTATTGAAGCTACATCTGTGGACAGCATTTCAGGCAATATGAACAGTGCTTCACATGCTGAGATACAGAGTGGAAAACATGAGCATGATTATGAATAGTTCAATAAGAATCTGAACAGCATTTGTTAGAGTTCTTGCCTGATCAGAGAAGTGTTGAACAAAACATCTACCCAAAATAATTTGTGTGATGTAGTTTCAGGCTTTCTTACAAAAAAAACCAACTTCTTTTTAGACCAAATAGAAGAACATTTGTTTGAGGAGAATTAAAACTCAAACTGGACAATAGAAGGAAAAAGTTGCCCATCTCAAAAGTTAAAAAATCTTCCATGTAAGGGAACCTTCATTCTGCCTGCAAATAATAAAAACTTTCCAAGAAAATCTTTCAAAAACAAAACCACCAAAACAAGTGCTTTTTTCTTCCCTGTGAATTTTACAAGGGTGACAATGCCCCGCATTCCTTTCCCATATGAGTACAAGAAAAAATGGCACAAGGACATGGTTGTTCTGACTTCCCCTGACATTTCTAATAATAGTGTGGTCTTAAAACTTTGTTTATAAAATCCAGACTTCATTTTTACCTCCACTAAACTTGGAGGTTCAATTAGAAGGTTGGAATAAGCTTCATTTCGAATTACATCCTCTGCTATTATCTGTAATAATTGTACTGTAGAAAGTAATAGAAACTTTGCTATAGGGCAAACCTTTTTTCAGTGAGAAAAGTAAGTATTGTGTTTGACACCAACAGTCTTTTTTTTCTTACACTATGCGAGTTCTTTGTCATTTTCTAAGAGAAAATACCACAGAATCATTTTAAAAAGATCTAGTCCAGTCTCTATGTAGTGCTATTGGCCAGTTGAAATTCAACCTGCAAGAGGGGTGTGGGGAAAACTAGAAAGAACCATATTTCCTTCATGTACTTCACTGTTTCTTTTCTTCTGCCTGAAAAAAGAATAGCTTAATCATAAGCAGTTTAATTCATCCACTTGTGTTATTCCAAATCAGATCTGCATTAATTTGGCTAGTGTCAAAAAGCAGAAGGGAAATACTTGTAGAGGGAAGTACAGGTCCTGTTTGAATGATCTTTGCTGGTGGGTATCACTGTGTGCTGCTGTGTTAAAACCAGTTTCCTCCTTTGGCCTCTTCATATGCTGTTTATATTGGCTTGTCATACATAATAGGATTGTCTTGCCTTTGAAATTGTCTTTTTATGAAGGGAGAATCCGGTCTAGATCTACCTCTATGCTTTGACTGGTTTTGATGATTTCACGTGCTTAAAACGGTCACAGACAAGTCTCAACTACTTGGTTACACAAGTATCTTTATGGCAGGTTTGTTTTACTGATGTAGTTCAAACTGCGTAGAACAGTGAATTAAATCCAGTGACTCCTAAATAAACTCAGAACATACAGTTCTATACGGCTAACACAGACAAAATGCAGGATACATTGCACTAAACCTTTGCAAAGTCAACTGAAGAATAATTCATGCAATACTGTGCAATTCAGTCCTTATTTCTTGGCAGCAGAAATTCTGATGGTCTCTTTACTGGAAATAGATGTTGCGTCAAGACAAATTGGACTCCTAGTGAGTGAGAATTAAGTCAGTGCTAGCCAGTTAAGTAAAATGAAATTTTTCCAGTCTGATACTTTTTACTGATTCAGAAAATGGTTTTCAGGCATAACCTGGATATAACATGCTCCAGGAAGTATTCATTGCCAACTGAAACTACAAGCATAGGGCATATTTTTTCTTAGAGTAACAATAATGATCTTTTATAATATGCTGCCGTTCATACAGATAGGTGGCAGAGTGCTTCATAGGCAAGCTATGTTATTCACTAGCAGAAGGAGGAATTTTGTGAAATACATTTCTAGGAGTATAATAACCAATCCTGAAGAATGGGATTTTCTTCTTTATATCTGCAGCTTATGAGATTATCTCTCTTCCCTGATTCTTCCATCATGCTGTCTCAGGGAATATGCAGGGTCTGTGTGTCACTCATATAGAAGTTGAGTCTTTTCAATCACAAATACCCATCATTAGTTGGTCCTGCACAAAAGAAACATCACAAATCTTAGAAAACTATTCACTTGTATAAAATTTTGATGCCGTTTTAGAAAAAGGACAAAGAATCAGGAAAATCTGGTACCCTAATTCCTCTGTCTGTCCACAACTTCATTTATGATGTTTCTCCATTACTGTTATGATTTGTGATTTACCACAATAGGTCTTTTGATACTGAGTTGAAGTAGTGCTTCCAAGCTGTCTGTCATCTGAATGCGTTTAAGAAAAAATATCTTTTGGGGCAGTTGGGATATTTGTCATTTCTACTTTGTAGAAAGCACCTTGCTCAGATTTAGTTATTTTAGAAGAAATGCAATCACAAAAAATTTACATGAAGGTCATTTAGCTCCCACTGAGAACTAAGAGCTATTTTGTTAAAAATGTGCTGTGAATTTATGAAAGAGCACTTGCCTGTTAAAATTTATTAAGCATGACTTTGTCAGTCTCACCAATTACATATCTCTTTGCTGTAAATATGTCAGAATAATGTGAAAAGACACAGTCCAGTGACTTATTTGTAATTGTTTAATCTTCCCATGTTAAAAAATAACAATAAGAACAATTAGATTAACGCTGACAGTTTTAAAACCTGAAGTTTCAGTGTAGCAGTTACCAATAGTAACCAGTTATCAGGTTTCAGATCAGGTATCTGGAAATGTACAGCATGCAAACCTTTCCAGAGAAAGCAAGCTGGCTGCAATAAAACCAAAATGAAATCAGCAACAGGATGTGAAAACTTTCATTGGGTGGAAGATACTGACATTGGAAACATACTTTTAAATATGTCAAAACATTTTCCTAATGGCACACACCAGTGCATGCTTTTCAAGGACTTCTTTTTCTTTATGACAGCAGTGATATGAAGTAATAAAAAATATGAAATATGTGGCAAAATAAACAGATAATTTTTTTTTTGTTATTTTCCACCTGAAACTATATTCCCACTTGTTACTTTGTCCCTGGAAGCTGCTTTGAGTGTTATGGTTTAAGATAGAGTTGTACGCATAGAAATAGTTCTAATGTGTTCATTTTAGGCCACAAACTATCACAGCCAGATATCACAGAGAACCTGCAGCTGGAAAGAAGAGGAATCCCTAAGAAAAGGGGTTAAAATGTTGAGTTACTCAGGCAGGACATGCACTGTCACAGGACTGACATCAGCCCCGTGTCGATATAAGAAGATTGTTAACCTTATGCAGACCCAATTTAAGCCTAGAGAAGACCATAAAGTCTCCAATTGTGAGCTGAGCCAGAAGGAGCAGAGGAGGATGTGCTGGAGGATCATTTAAAGACCATGCCTATTACCATGATGTGCTGCAACAGAAAGAAATGAGCAAACAACACCTCGAATTGCAGGACTTGTCAGGTAGCTGTCACCTCTTCTTGTGTGAATAGGACCATTGTTTTTCTATAGATTCATACGTCTGGATAAGTCTAAACTGGCAGCAAAAGAGAGGAAGATGTTTTAAAGAGATGTATTTCTAGCTCCTGTGCAAGTAGAATTACGATGTTTTGGACAATAAATGATGGGAGATGAAATTATAATTTTCTCATTACTCACAAAAGGCTATATACATATCGCCTACGTAGCTATACAAAAGCAATTGCAGACACTGTCCCTTGTTCTCATGTCACTTCTTGCTCTCTCTAAGTGGGTAAGGAGCTAAATATCTATTCTCTATGCAGCTTGGGCAAAACTGTGCAGAACTTGCAATGCCTACAGCTGGTGCTCATCTGTTAGTGCCCCTCAGCTAAAGTGGCGGCGAGAGCTTGTCTTTGTTCTGTTCCATTGCAGCAGAAAACAGGCTCATTTAAACCACAGGTGGCTGGAAAAAAAAATTGCCTATACCCCAAAAGGCAGTGGAAGAAAAGTACTAGCAGTGGTTTTGGAGGCAAGGCTGTGGCACATACCCACATATGATTGAATTTTCCATGTTTTTTTTGGCACTGGAAAAAAGGAGTGCTTTGTTCCTGACTACACCTTACTTTGGCCACATCAGTGGGGAGTGCAATGGACCCTATACTGCAAAATATGCTTAGATCTGTGTGGTTGAATCACAGGATCTGCAATAAACAGAAGAAACAATAAAAACAAATAACATAGGAAAACATAAATATTTCTAAACAAAAGGCCAGTCTCCTTTCATTGAGTTCATTTACTGCAGTGAAGGGAGAGGAAGTTTGAAATGCAGGGTCAGGCTTTGACGATTCAAATCTCGGTGGATCTGAGCCAGTTCATGCCAGCAGGTAATTTGTCCCTGGAGAAATGAGGTGCCAAGTTCAGAAATGACAGAGATTATGTTGCTTTCACAGCCTTAGGCTTTTAAATGTTTTTATTATAGAATCATAGAATCACAGAATATGCTGAGTTGTAAGGGACCCATCAAGAACATTGAGTCGAACTCCTGGCCCTGCACAGGGCACTCCAAGAATCACACCATGTGCCTGAGGATATGGTCCAAATGCTTTTTTGAACTCACACAAGCTTGATGCTGTGACTACTATTTCCTAATTTTTCCTAAAAGCAATCGAGAAAATTCTACTACTCATTTATTTTGTCAGTACGGACTTCAATTATACAACCAAAATTTTCTTTCATACTTTGGGTACTTTCTGCAACTATTTTTGGCATTTCTGGATTTTCCCCAAAATATACTATTTTGCTTTCAAATGCAAGTATTTTTGAAAGAAACAGAACAGAATTCTTTAAGGGTATAATTTTGTCACATTTAGGTTTTTTCCACCTTAAACAAATATTAGAAAGTATCTATAGAAAATTACATCTATGGTTACCAGCATATGGAAGCTTAGAGCTCCGGAAAGATTACAGACAGTTAAAGAAATAAAAAACCCCCCAGATTTATAAAGTGCAGATTTGTAGAGGCAAAAAAGAGCACAAAAGTGCATAACAGTCGACTTGATATTAAAATCCTGTATGTGGTTGCTATTTATGAAAAAATCTACGGAGCCAATAAAAGCAACGGCATGTCAATGACATAGGTAAATTGCCAGAGAAATTCAGGGCTCATCAGAAAAAATTGTGCTACAAAATATTTTATGAGAAATGTGAAGTCTATCCTGTTTATGGTTCTTTTTATAGTGCAGAAAAGTAGTACTAAATAAAAGCGGACTTCAGGAGAGATCTTTTTGACATTGCAGTGTAACAATGGAGAGAAAAATCTGACTTTGAAAAGCTTTTAAGGGCTCCACCTTCCAAAAATCCCTGTAGGTAATAAACCATTTATGGTCTTTATTCTCCTTCATGCTGTAGGAATAAGCTTTAAAAATGTATAATACCTCATCACGTACTTCAGAAGGCTAAGAAAGTAAATTTCTTCAATTACTGGCACCCATTAGTTCAAAAAAAGGAGACTATCAAAATTATCTCTTGCCATAAGAGTTATTCCTACTCCTTTCTTTACTCAATATACCTTTTCAATAATTTGCAAGCCTTTCTCTCCTTTAAACTAAAACATGACAAATATTGTTCTAGATGAAACTGATAGAAAGGGCTCTGCTGCTTTCATTGTCCATCTCTTTGTGCAAATTAGTTAAAAAATAATGCACTGTTTTTCAGTAGTCCATCCTGGAAGTCACTTTTATTTTTCCTGGCTTTACCATTCCCTAAATTTCCTCCTCCCATTGAGGATACATATATTTTTTGCATTATAGCCTTCTTCTTCTTATCCCAGAACTGCATCTTTACAGATTGTATCCCATGTAATTATCTTCTGCGTGTTTCTGTAGTGTTTCTGCTCTGTTTGTACACCTTTGTATTGTTCCTCTGCATGTGCCAGTTAGGGTAAATTGCTATCATCTGCATGCTGATTTCTTCCTTTTGGGGATCATAAACGAAGGAGATAAACAAGAACAGATGTATCATCATTAGACACCTCTCTGTTTCAGTGTGCTGCTGTTAATCATTGGTCAATGTTTATAATCATTTAGCCAGATTTCAAAATACATTATTATGTTTGCAGCCAAGCCAAATTAAACTGAATGATTACTTCTAGTAGGTTTGCATGAGACAAAGTATTATATAATGCAAGTCTCTGGAAGGTCTATAAGCAAAAATTCAAGAACCCTTTTGTTTTTCTGATGGTCTTTGGACAAAAGAAAATCTCAGTATTGTGCTTATCAACTTTTTCAAGTATTTCACTATCAGACATCTAAAAGAGAAACATTTTGGAAGGTCGTTTCTGTTTTTCACAGTTTTTCAAGAGAATCAAAATGACACAATTATGGAGATCAGCAGAATGAAGAAAAGGATTCTAGATGAACGGCCATTTTTAAATATACAGCTTTGAAATGTTCATTACTAAAAATGAGAAAAAAATTCCAACAGTGTTGGTACTGGTCACACACAAACAGAAAAAATTACATGATAATCTGTGGCAACTGGAAATATGCCAAAGAACAGTGGCTGAGTGGTGCTGCTGAGCTGCTTACTTTTCTCTGGATGAAAGTGTGAGGAAAAGAAATATTTTCTGTAATTGGAAGTGAGAGAAGCTAAGCAGTTGGGTCATTTGAATAATAGGAAGGAAAAAAAAGAGACAAAATAGAGAAAAAATGAGGCTACCAGCTGGGTGTGGTTTTTGAGGTTGAATCAGAAAACTGTTAGATGCCTATTTCTTCTAGGAAGGGAAATAGAAGAAAATATATCTCTCCTTTCACCAGATGAAAGAGAGAATGAAGAATGACTCAGGAAATGGGAAGCTGAAAATTTCTGAGTAGTCCAGGATGCAGAAGAGAAAAACAGAAAAAATATCTTTTCAGAAAGGATTACAACAAAGTCATAGAGCAGGATTCCCCCAAGTATCATAGGTCAGTGTTTTTCCACTGCTTTGCTCACTATGCTCCTTGTCTAAGTCCATGTTTGTCAACTAGTTTAATTTAAATAAGTTTTAAAATCTGATTAGGCAATTTTCAGGTACAGTTCAGCTGAGATAAATAGCTTATATAGATATATAGATATATATACACACACGTATATATATATATATTTGGTAGAATAATTATAAATAAAAAGAAGACTTATTAGACAGGCTTTTAATATACTGACTTAAAAGAAATAGTTTAAATTGTCATATTGTGATTTTCCAAGTGTAAAAATAAAGGTCTTCATTCATCCCAGTGTGTATACATGGAATAAAAAAAGTTTCATTAAAAAGGCTTGACCTAGGACATTAATCCTCATAATTTCAACGTTATAGACCACACAGAAAACAGAAAAAAATAGCAGGAAACATTTGTAAAGCTTCATTAACAAACTGAGACCCATTGTGTTCCCCAGACAGTGATCTGATAGTGAAAAGATTCCTGTGCGATTTGAAAACAAAATGAAAACTGACAAGGATATCAATCTGAATCCCTTTTAGGCAACTTACCTCTTCTGGTAGGCTCATAAAAGCTAGAGAACAATGAGAAACTTGCTATTTGTGATAAACAAAAAAGAGATGGCTAACCTGATGCTGTAGGAGTGACTTCCCTTTTCAGAGCCTATGCCTCACGTTAGGAAGACTTCAGGCACAGGTTGTATTGCTCTAGCTACTGCGTTTTACTCCATCCACTCCTGCCAGTCAACAAAAGTTATATAGAAGTTTATTTAACTGTAGCCTTCAAAGTTGCATCATAGATTGATATGCTAAACAGAAGCAGTTAGAGAACCAATTTTATCTGGCAATTTTTCTACCAACACCCTTTCAGTTTGAACATTTGGGAAAAGTTTTTGCTCCTTGATGAAAGGAAAATGATGCATTTGTTTTGAGATGACAGCTCAAGGCTCAGTTATTACATATAAATCTCATCTCAGCAATATTTTGGCTTCTGATATTTTAAGCAAAATTGTCTTGGCTTGAAGTGGATGTTGACCTTATGAGGGATCAAGTCAGCCTTCCTGTTGTTACTTGCAATGAGCACATATTTTCTCTGTCTCTTCATACTCAGGATTTATCTGACTACCACTGTAATGAGAGGGGGCTGTTGGGGGTCAGGGCTGTGATTCTAAGCCTACAAAAGTAAAATTTACTTGGAGACCCTTGACCATGTTATTAATTTTTCTTCCTGCTGTCTAGGAAAGAGTAATCTTATGGGAACTGGTTATTTGAAAAGTGATAAACTTTTTGGCAATATTCAAATTACACAGTTTCATTGGTTAGTGAGAGTTACAGATACTTACAATTATAGTTTACTTCTGTTTACTACATAAATTAAGAGAAGTTACGTTGAAATAAGAGATGGGAAAAGGTATATAGGAGCAGTCTGATCTCTAATGCAAGGCCTACGGGTCATTTGGACTCTTGAGGGAGAGATGGCGGGAAGGCTGCAGCCCTGGTAGAAATTCCTCACTGCAAAATGTTGTAACACACCACAGTACACGTAAAACTACTGGGGCTAAAGTGAATCATAACTTTCTAAACCTGAATGTTCCAGAGAGCAGTGCTAACAGTATGGTGTGTGCCAATAACAAGGCATCGGAAAAAAATCCTTCATTTCTTCTTCAGGGGGGTAGAATATTTTCCACAGTCTCTGAGATGGCCCTAGTTTAGCTTGGAAGTGTGGTCAAAAGAAGTAGCATCTTTCAGTCCTAATAAAAAGCAGCTGTTTTTTTCTCCTGCCATTAAATAGTGATACAAACTTGTAAACATCCACTAGCAGAGACTGCAGAATATAGACTAGGAGATAAAATTTGGACTTCTGATTAATGAGACATATTCTTTGTATCTCCATGATGGCCATAATTATACTTTGCAGAACACAAGCGACCTCCATTTTTCCGTGAGCAGAAATCCAGAACAGAAACATATTAAAGCATGCCACAGCTCCACGTAGTACAAAATTCCCATTTCCTGTATATGGAAGCCAAGAAAGAGTACCTTGAATGGCTGAATATCAATCTTGTATGAAATTTTCCCTGGTTCTTTTATCTAAATGTACATACATGGAATTGATGGATGACTGAATTCAGCAGCACTATTCTCATTACAAGCATTTCTCACTAGAGAAGCTGTGAAAGAAATCCATATTCAAGACACAAAATGCCAGAAGCTTCCACAACACTGAGTTTTTCCCAGGGACTGGGAACTGGCTCATGGTGCAATAATCCTCCTGAAATCCATAAATCCCAGGTCATTTGTTAAAGAATTGTGTCTCCTAACCTTGCTAGGGAAGGGGGAAAAGCCCTGTGTGGTTAAGCAATCTGAGTGAAAGTGCAGAAAGCCAGCTAGCACTTATTCCTAATAAAGAAAATCAGTCAGTGATGCAAAAGAATCTTTTAACTTTCTGTGGAAAGACTTTTTGTGACCTTTAAACAATTGTTGAAACAAAATTTTTACTGAACATATCATTACCATAACTGATAAGCAATGTAAAACTTTTGCTTAAAACAAATCTTTGTTGGGAAACACTAGAAAAAGCAATAAAATATCATGTAAAAATTATTTGAAAAACACAACATTTCAAAAGCACCCATTACTTAATCCCAGAAGCTTTCTGTGTTTGCTTTTAGAACCAGCAGTTTCCAGTAAGCAATCTATTTTGGGGGAGAGAAAGCCCTCTCACGAAGTTTGTGGGCAGAGGCAGCTGTTTGCCTCATTGTCACAACCCAGAAATGAAGTGTGTGGTGGAGGCCTGCCATCTCTCTCAAGCTGCATGAATGAGCAAACACTAACGTGGCTTTGGCACCTGTACAGGGTGTATCCCTTCTTGTTCTCGCTTTCAAAATACAGGCATCTGCAAAAATTCATTGCCTGTTTGTTTTTGAGAGGTACAGGGCATTTAGTGAAAAGTACACAGAATAATGCCATTAGAAGAGAGAATAAAGAACAAAACTGGACTACACAAAGAAAGTTGAAGCATTTCCCAGCCAGTCTCCCTCAGTTGTCTCAATGGGTAGACAAAAGAATTTTTTTTCCTGGTTTTTCGCTTGTTTGTTTGGGGTATTTTTCTATCTTTCTGTGGATGTTTGCCGGCATGCCATTTTTCTGCTGACATCTGCTTCAATATGTCTGAATCTTCAATTCATCTGCTTCAATCAGTCTCTTTCCAGTCTCTTCAAGATTTAAAATGTGTTTTTATTCTCTATGCTGAGTAATCCACTCAATTATGTAGCAGATCAGACTGGGTGGTTTGCTCTCTGTTATTAGTTCGGCTTTTGCATCCCTATCTTCCTTGAAGTTGTTTACAACAAGTGTTTTACCTTTGCCATTTTTCTTACTTTTTCTGCTTAGTTTCTTTAGAGGGTTCTTTTCACTTCTTCCTATCTCAAGAAGTCAACCATAATCAAACTATACAATGAAATGCAGTCTACTTCATCACGGAGTTTCTTTAAGCAGCACCCTTTTCTCTTGTTCTACAGTCCCAAGGGGCTGTGTCATTGCAGGCCTCTTAAGGGTGGTGTTACAGTGCTGGTCAGGCCTACATCACATAACAAACATTACTCATGGTTAGCTCTTGTGCCTAACTTTTAATATGTGAAGCACTACAGAATTTGGTGTGAAAATTTCACAGGTAAAGTATGTCTACACCACAGAGGTACTGAGCATATTATAAAAACAACCACACCATCATGAGTTTTCTACAGGAAAGTTTGTTTTACTCCAGTTTCTCCTGAGACCCATTTTCTTCTGCTTTTGCTGATACCTGTCACAAGACTGACTTCACTTTGCTTTTTTTTCTAACATACCTCCCCTTAAGCCATCAGCTTTCCTGGTTCTTAACTTTCCTGCTGACAGCCATCACTCCTGCTATTTTCAGGGTTATATTTATTACCTGCCTGTCAACATGTGAAGGTGCTTGAGTCTTAGCAAGTTATGAGGTTCTCTATCACATATCAATCAAGGAAGTTATGTTTACTGGAAAAGTAATGGAAAGAGTACTGAGCTAAAGACAGGGGTCTGTGAATGACTTGAATTTAAGAACTGTTTTTCTAAAAAATATCCTTTTTCAACCACTTCTCCCCATGGGGAAAAAGAAATCCACACTTTGCTGTTTGCTTTGCTTTACAAAGTAGAAGTACTGTGTATATATATTTTTGGTATCTTATAACACACAATTCAGAATTTGTTTGAAGGAGGACAGGGGCTGACAGGGGATGGACTGAGACTCTTGCCTTATATTGCTGGCATTGACAAAGGGTTCACGTTACATTGTGCAAATGCACTGCAAGTGTGTGCTTCTTGCTATTCTGACATTCACTGGGAAGACAATCAGGGAAAAAAATGCAGATTGAGTAGAAGGAAGCACAGAGGTAATGCCGAATGAATAGGGGACAAACTAGGACAGTGTTGTGAATACAGATTATTTCACTGATACTTGTTGGATTTGCTCCCTCAATTTTTCTAAAGCCATTAAAGGAGTGCATTCAACGCGTGTATCTCCAGACAATCAGTTCAGCAGGCTTAGATCTTCCTTTTTTTTTCCCCTTTTGGAAATTGTGGTATCAGTTGTTGACAAATCTGTGCCGTTTCTTCTTCTAAACATTAAAAACAGTTGGACACTGATGCTAGCTCTTATGCCTAACTTTTGGCAGGTGAAACACTACAAAAACTGGTATGAAATTTTCACAGCTGGACTATGCCTATACCACAGTATGCGTTCAACTTCCAACTGGGCCTTACAGCTTCAATTTGATTTCTCTTTGGTGGATCTTCTAGCAAACTTCTCAGTTGTCTCAGTCTAGATTTTAGTGAACTTGTGTCTGCCTCATTCATTGCCATTAATCCTAGGACAGCCTATAAAGTGAATTTAAATTACTAACTCCTATGCTACTATAGAAGCTATTTACTTTAACCTATATGTTACATTACAGTTCATTTCAGCTCCTTATAGATATATATAATCCCTCAGGCAGAAGATTTGGGACTGGATGAGATGTGGAACTTAACCATGCATTTTAAAATGATGAGTTCTCATTGTTGTCTGTATGAAGGAAAAAAATGATCCTTCTTCAATGATACTTGTGTATTTCTGAAAAAAAATGGAGGGTTTTTATCTATGGAGTGCCAAGTCAGTCTGAGATGAAGTCTTATATTTGTCTTGGTTTAAGACAATTTAAGAGGTGGATGCTCTAAAATGAGCATCCTAATGATGCCCCTTAATTTCAACCAACCCTTTTCCACCAATAAGGAGAAAACCAGTACGAGCAGAAACAAGCGAAAAAATAAGTTTACTAACAAGCAAAATAGCAACAAGAAATAACAGTGAATAATCATTAAATACAAAATTGCTGAGTCTTACCAGCTCCCAAGAACAAAGAATCCCAGAATGCTGGGGTAGCCCCCCTCCCCTTTTCAATATGGTGGCTGCTAGGGGCAACCTCATGTAGAGAGATAAAGGAGAGATGACATCAGCCTCCTTCCGTGTTCCTCACTTCTCTCCTTGGCAGCAGGATTGAGAAGGGCAGCTGACACACTCTGACAGCAGCTGGAACTCAGTCAGGGGCTAGCTAGAACTCATGGAGGGACTTTGCCTTCTTTCTAGCAGAAGATGCTAAGGCAGGCAGGGCAAGGCACGGCACAGCAGCTGGGCTGGGGTGACTCGAGGTCTTCTCTCCTTGTCTGGGCACTGCTGGAGAGCAGGAGCGATTCAGTGTGGAATGGGGCTGCTCTAACCCTTCCTGGCACTGTGCTGAGACTGCGGGCAAACATCCCCAGAATTTGACCCAACATAGTCCAAGACCACAGGACCCACTGTCCCTAAAGCAAGAGAAAGAAAGAGCAAACCCATAATAGAAGTCTCTCACTCGGATGCACAGTCAGCTCTAGAGAGCAAACCCCAAAACACAAGCAACAGAAAATGTGAAAGCCAGCCACTATCCCAAACAAAAAAATGAGCGAGTCCCCTAGAGGGACAGATCCTGAGAGATCTCCAGGTTAGGGTGAAGCCTCCCAGGTTGCTTTTGTTTCTCCCATGCAAATGTATCCCAGTTCTGTTTCCCTGACTGGCCCGTTTTTCCCTTCCCCTTTTTCCCTTATTTGCCAAGGCCCCGCCTATGTCCCGCCCCCCAGCCCTCAAACCATTGGTCCCCGATGAGCTCCCCCTCTCTTGTATAAAATCCCAGGTTTCCCACTGTTCTGGGCTTTCATCACTGGGCCCTCCACATGTGAAGTACTGGAATAAACTTACTGCTGGAATTCCACACGGAAGTGCTTCTTGTCTCTTTGCTGCCAGTTTGTCGGAGAAGCCAGCTGGTGTGAGTGCTGAACTCCAGCACGGCACCCGGCAGCCAGAGACATGAGAGCAAACCGAAGGCAAGAGAGAGACTCTGCCCAAGTCAGAGACCGTGAGCGTGTTCTGCTTCCATGGGCCAACTTTAAAACCCATGGCAGTCCCCAGCCTGTTTCAGGATACACCCATGGGTCTTCAAGAGACAGTAACAATTTGGGCACAGATAGATGTGGAATGCAACAACACTTTGGGTTACCCAGGACAATCCTACAGCATCCTGTGTTTTAGGAAAGAAGGTAAATGTCTCACAGGAGAGAAGAATCGTGTATCTTTCTAGAGCTGCCTATGTTTATATGATATATCACACATGTACACAGGCACACGTGTACAAAAACAAAGGAAAAACCAATGCAGTTATTCTGGTTAATGATTTAGGGGTCAAATCCAAACGAGATGGATCCCTTTTTTTGTGAATAATTTATGTGTTCTTTTTAAAGATAAAGTGTAGAAATACTTCATGAAACAATAGCTGCCTTGCAGTTTCTATTCAGTTGTAAATATTGCTGTTGTTTCTCAGGTATATGTACTATTTAATGTTATGGCTTTTCTGTGAATTAGATTTCTCTGTTTGAAACACAGCTATTTCAGAATAATAAAATAAAGAACTAACAGATTCAAGATTTGGGAATTTCTAGCTTACATTTTGGGCACATTTTGCTTTACAGTTATTTTTATTTAATGGTTATTTTCGTCTGGTTTAAGCTGTAACTTTTGACCAGTCTCAAATATTTGATAGGAGAAAACAACCTAGCAAAGAGAAATAATCCCAAAAACTATTTCAAGAAGGGCATTGTCAAATTGAAAGGACAAATTCTTCATGGTGCTTTTAAGAAATAATCTGATGTTTAAATCACCATTATTGATCAAAAGCAAGGAAAGGGCAAGAAGGAAATGGTGTAAAAATGTTGTAGTGGTTTAGTTCGCATTTCTTACCTTCTGTGAGATAAGAGGTTTGAAGAAAGGCAAAGCAGGCTTAAACTTAAAGAATATGAAAGAAAGTTTATTACTAACAGAGTTAAGAGTAAAATAAAATAAGAGATTAAGACAAAAACCCCTTTTT
>VZRV01003341.1:33152-66488 GCA_013398115.1 Falcunculus frontatus | reverse complement strand
TTTTGGAAGCAGCCTCTGGCTCCCCCAGGGTGTACCTTGAAGGCCCTTCAAATAAATAACTGTCTTTATTCCCTTACTCTTGTCTAGTCTCTGTTTCTAGGTGGCTGGAGGAGGCATCAGTATAGGCTGAGTTGGTTGTAGGAAAGTTCCGTCAGCTCCCGCCGCCTCCTCACGGTCGTGTGGGGGGGTTCCTCAGCAGTCGCTTCAGACGGTCTCGGCTCTGCAGCAGCAGCTGCTGCCCACGGCTCCGAGGGGACTCTCCCAGAGCCGGGGCCCGTGCCAGCCGGGGCCGGGGCCCATGCCCGCCGGGGCCGGGGGAGGGGAGGCCCAGGGCCGCTCCAAAGAGCCCTGGCCAAATTCCCCCCCTCCAACTCCCCGCCAGGAGGTTTAAGCAGAAGAAAAAAGGGACACTTCCTGTGTCTCCACTGGCTTAAATATGGAAATTTCGAGAAGAGTGACTGGTCAAGAGATCTGTCCATCAGATTCAGGGTCAACCCATGACAAATGTCCAGAACAATACAGAGATGTATATTTTTCTTAGAGGAAGACCATGAAGAACATTAAAACTGATTAATATGCCTTTATTAGCACATTTCTTAGGTCCAAGGTGAGGTCTCAGGCACAAGGGCGTGAGTGCCCATGCCATGTATCGATACCTGTTATCAATCACTGCTGTATAGCTTTGGCCAACTGGGACTCTGCTGAACAGTGATAAGGGACCTGTATGCAAAGGGACCATTCCTGCTGTACTGCCTTAATGCACCTGCAGGCTTCAAAGCTGCAGTGCAACTTTTACACCTGCACTACCTGGCTAGCTGGTATCACAAATCCCAAATTCGAGCACTATTTGACTGGCTTCAGTTTAAAGCTATTGAATGTATTGTCTTTCTAAAGAAATCTGGATGTCTCCACAGTATCAATATTTTTTGTATAGATGTGAAAGTGGTTACCAAAATTTCTTTTTCTGGTTTTAACATCTAAACTGCAGTTAAAACTGTGTTTCTAATCATCTTTTAATGGGATGAATTTGTTTTTTTCTGGTATACCACTGTGAGTATGACACTGGCATTTATTAGCTGAGCACATTGAGTTTGGAAAATGTGTGCAGTATTTACCAGATTAAGCCTAGTAACCATGAAAAAGTTAATTCTGTGCTGGTTCTGAGTCAAAAATATATGTTTTAAAAATTATTTACAGAGACAATTGCAATTCCTTTCATGAAAAATAATGGGACCTTTGAGAAAAAGATTAACAAATAGTTGGAGTCTTATCTCTTAACATTTATCCTCTAACAAGCATGTCAGAATAGGATACTTTCCTTCCAAATCCTTGCCTAAATCTTTCTGCAAATGGGTTAGAGCAGCAGCTCAAATTTCTTCTCTTACTATTATATTTTCTTTATTAAATATTTCCTGTTTCAAAAATTTTGCTTAATTTTCTTTGGTGTAGGCAATTTCTATAATGTATGTGTGTTGCCTTCCTTCTCTAAGACTTATTTAAATAACCTTGTTAAAATTCTGGGTTTGAAACCCATCAACAATTTCTCACTTTTAGGAGATAGTGCCTTAATCATTTCCCTTTTTTTTTAAAGAAAACTGACCTCATTTTCTAAATCATTTGGGAAAAAAATAAGAGCTAAAAATCTTCATTCTTCTTCTCCTGTTTAATGTTATCTGTTTTGGTTTTCTTTTTGGCTCCATGCTTTATTCCTGTCATCCTACAGGGAAAGTAAAAATTGTAGAAACTTTGATTAAAATAAAGGCATGGAATTTCCCTTTTCCCTAGACCTTTTCTGCAGAATTTATAGTAGGGAAGAATGATCTAGTCTTTGCACCAGCTGCCTTTGTTGGGTGTGGGGAAGGGAAGGTCACATCTGGAGGAGCACAGTAATTTTAAATCTCTAGAGCTCAAACACCATGGAAAGATTTTCACTCAATGAGGTTAAACATGCTTAAAGGGCAAAACTCTCAGCTCCTGGCAGAAATCCCTGCTCTGCAGAGATGTGTGATGAAACAACTATTATCTGCTTTCTATGCATCTGACTACTCACATTTTCTGCATGTGGCTCATAATCATTTTATCATGAGTTTCTTGAGTGATAGGTCAAGAAAGGCGAGCAGGTTCTGATTTTTTGGCTTTGGGGCTATTCCAGTAGCTTTCATCTTGCAGTTCATTTTTTGAAACTAATTTGCAAGTAGCTTTCACAAAGAAGATGTATCACAGGCATTTTTCTTGGCTGCACTGAGATAATATCAAAATGCAAAACAATAAGCTTGGGTTTTATGCTGTCTAGATACATTATGTTTATAATTATTATGACTTATTCATGGCCAATTAGGATTTTAATATGAACACATAGCATCTCCCCAGATTGGATTTGGAATAGAATGCCAAGTACTGGTCTAGACTTGGAAATTTTACTGGCTCGCTTCAGTCTGTTAGTTAAGTGATATAGTGTGCTGATGGAGCTATGCTGGAAGGAGGCCTAGGAGTTCTACCAGGAAAAGGTCCTTTTGCCAGTACAGCTTTTATCCTTTTTTTAAAGCAAAAGCACAACCTATGGCAAAAAAAAAAAAAAAAAATCTTTTTCTTAATTTTTTTTTTAGGTTTTGGCTGCTGTATCTACTATAATAGGGTTTGTTTCCGCTCCCTGGGGCATCACAGTCCAGTGTGCTGGCAGAGACAGACAGTAGACTTGTCTGTAATCTTGTCTGACCTTATTCCCACAAATTACAGCCCACGTTGTCACACCTGTTTTAAAGCCATCTGGGGAGGATGACTCTCCAGTAACCTGGTAATTGTATACGGAATGGTTTTACTACAAGGAAAAAGAAGTTTACAATTTTCATCCAAGCCCACAAGACATGTCTTATTTAGTTGCAGCTGAGTAGACTGTCCCTTGCTTTTTGCTAAGTTGTTACACAGGAGCAGCCCAGCAATTCAGTCTCACTAAACCTCACCGCTATTTTGCTGCCAAGGCCTTTCAGCCCCTCCCACCCACTCATTTCAATTCTAATTTGATGCAATTAGAGCTGATTTTACCATTGCTTTAAAGTGTCTAGACAATCCCATGCTCATATAAACACTCCAACACTTCACACCACTGCCTGTATTGTCTTACCTTTGTTCAAGTTTTGGCAAACAAATGCTACCGCAGTTCTTTGCTGGGTCAGCTCTCATCATTTTGTCTGGTTAGGGCCTAAGCCAAACAATCTGTACCCATGACATCCTGCTCGGGTCAAGTAAGGTATGATTTCCTATTTTCCTTAAGCTAAAAATGTGTGTTGAATCAAGACTGGTGAGACAGGTGAGCACAGGGTCTGCACAAGGGTCTGCAAGACACCTAGAGCTGTAATCTTAGGTCAGTATTGGTTTAATTGTGTGATTAAGATCATACACTTTATTACTTTTTGCATGCATCAAACTAGCATTTCATGCATAAGGCACCTAGTAAATAAGTGCTCCTTTA
The DNA here is from genome assembly GCA_013398115.1 of Falcunculus frontatus. Classification (NCBI taxonomy): domain Eukaryota; kingdom Metazoa; phylum Chordata; class Aves; order Passeriformes; genus Falcunculus; species Falcunculus frontatus. The sequence continues at coordinate 63,019 of VZRV01003341.1, read as the reverse complement.
AAAAAATAAATCGGTATTTCCTACTTTAATTCAATTTCAATTTTGAACGGAATTCATCCCTTATTTCTTATTCTTGTCAATGTTTGTTTTCTTTGCGGGGAGGGAAGGGGAGATTTAGATAGTTGAATGTAGTGATGCCATTTCTGAAAATAAGGATAGATGACTTTGCTTTCTGAAAGATTGCCAACAATAACTATATCAGAGATAGTTCACCCTCTTCTCCTTGAATGTGATTTATGAGACAGTATTTAATGAGGTCAGATGGCCCTGAAGAAGAGCAAACCCACAGTGAAGCAAAATAAGCAGAAACAATAGGGAAATCTTTGGAAATCATTTAAGACAGAGAAACTAAAAGCCATGGGGAAAGAAAGGAGCCTTCAGAATAATATTGTTGACTTATTCAGCTCTACTATTTCTCATACACCACTTCATAATTTCAGTTTCATTTGCCCAGTATCAAATGGGTACCAAATACTGTGTACCAAAAATGCTGTACCAAATACTGCATTTGTAACTGTGCTAGCATAATTTTAGTTTCCCATATTTGAGCCCCAAACGGTACGTAAATTTGTTGTGCTATTTATGATTATAGTAAAAAAAAAAAATTATTTTTATGTTATAAAAATAGATATCTTATTTCTGTTTTGATTTCATATATCTAATTTCCAAGGTTTTCGTTTTTCAGTTTCCCCAGTTTGTATCTGGGATTTTCATGATGAAATAATGATTTTTGTTCTCCTTTAAATAATTGCTTGCTGCTTCTAATATTACAAAAAAAAAAAAAAAATCATACAAAACAAAGGCCAAGATTATAATTTTCCTTCAAATATTTCTGAAATGGAAGCTTACTCTTCAATCTACCTTTGAACTGGTACTTCTTTTTGAAGACTCTCTCTCAAGCATCTACGATGATAAAAAATGAATACCCTTCACAAATAAATAAATAATGAGAAAAAAGGCTCTTATTATGTCATCTGTAAATTCTGAGTCAGCTCAAATTATATTCTACCGGTTTATAAAGGGACAGAATGTGTAGACCCCTTTTTGCCTGTTGCCACTGACCCAGCTGCACAAAGCTGACTTGAAGTAAGATGTAGGTAGGAAAATGCTTTCTAAAGCTATCGTGAGAGAAAAAGTTCTTTTTCAGAAAAGCCAAGTCTTCATTTGCTTTTGTCTCAGATTAAATGTTTTCTTTTCTTTCATGATATTCTTTAGTGGATCTAATTGTTTCTACTTTTACAGTTGGGACTAATTAAGAAAAATAACCAACCTTCGCCTAGAAACCCCAAGTTTTTCCTAGTTTTCAATATTTTTTTTATTAAAACTTGCCAGGTCTATAACTGTCTCCTTCCTTTCATTAGTATTTTTCAAGGCACTGAGGAGTTTTGAAGTTGCCATCCTAACTGTATTTACAATTTGACTCATATTTTGCTACCTTGTTTCTTGTTATTTGACTACCTATTGAAATTCTTATTTGTCTTCCTAGTGATTATAGGATTTGATTTTTTATGACTTAGAGTTCACTGCTAATTTACATAGACACCATTTTTAAGGAGATCTTCTTTGAAACTCCTATATATATATATATATTTAATTATTTTAAAATAAGGTTTACTAAATCAAAGCAAAGACAATTCTGATGTAGATTGTCTGGGACCTCATATAGTTTTTTGGTCATTCATTTTCTATTCATACTGTGGACATGTGCCAGCTTTAGTCACACTGGTGTCCTACAGATCAGACCACTGGGATAATCATTCCAGTTTGCTCCCAACATCTGGTTAGCAGCAGAGGCAGATAGATACCATATTAAAGGGATGTCTGTGCTGCTCAGCAAAATAGTGTATAGCTGTAATGGAACTTACTCCTTGATCAGAGGCCATATGGCCATGTCATCCTGGCTGCCTGCCTGACTTACAGAGTTGTGCTGGGAGGCAGAAGTTGGTGCAGTCCCAGCCTCTGAGATGTAGAGTGGGAAGGCTGCACGCATCATAATGACCTGTCCCACACAGAAAAGGGCAGAAAAATGGGCATGTACCTGATTTGCAGTGACAGAAATGCAGTGCACTTCGTGTGATGGGGTTGAGACAGTTTTACTCTTCATAGGGTTTGTAGAAGATGCATGGACTGACTCCACAGCCCTTGTATAGCAAAGTCAGTGGTGAGAGCCCTAGACTCTGACAGTGATCAGGAATTTGGGCTGCTGCTGTGGCTGGGTTAGTAGATGTTTGGCTGCCCTGTATCAGCATATACTGCACCACACTGCTGATGAAAGGGCTGAATGGCTTTTACTGTCTTCAACCTGCACGGCCTGGTCATAAGACTAAAGCTACGTCATTATTAGAGTGTCCACTGTGTAGATCTGCCATCAGTATGCTCTCAGTCTTCTTGCAAACCACCATCACTTTCTTCTTCCCACCCTGGCAAAGTTTTTATAAACAGTGAATGAACTCCAATATAAAATCAGAGGGAAAACTATAGAGCCTATTAAGAGAAATGGGGGAATACATCACTGAGGGTTCTAACCCTGAAAACACAGTTGCCCCCTTCTCTAATGCCAACTGTAGCAACACTGCTAAGGCTCAAAATGGTCTTGATAAGAAATACACAGTGAATTTCATTTGCACACATCAGTTGTCCTGTACTGGGGTCATTCTTTGACCACAGTGGTATTGTGGTGTCCCACAACAATATTGTGGGTGTCGGATGAGCATTGTCACCTTAGTGACGTCCTGCAAATCAGGCCACCAAAGTAATTGCCCAGAATTAATAACTACAGCTGGACAGAAGATGCATATATAATGATACTTTGAATTTTTACAGCATTGTTTTCTTTCTGCCTTCAGCTAATACAGTTCCTATATTCTAATCCTCTTATTGACCAATGTTTTTCTCATGCTGTTGATACTTCCCTTAATTATTAGTGTCGTCTTGGCAATGCTAAGTTACCTTGGCTCATAGACCTTTAGTCTCCGATGAACCAACTTCCTAGGACTTGTGTCTTCTTTTTTATATAAGGTTTGGTAAAGTCTGTCTGAGGCTAATTAAAATTTTTCAAAGGCTGACCTACTAAATCAAATGCTACTGATGTCATTATTCTTGATATTTATACATAAATCACTTCTAAGTGTTTTATATGTTTATAGACACAGCATATTGAGATAGTTTTTACTCTAGGAGATTATCCTTCCATTTGTCAGTAAGTGGATTCAATTTCAGATGGAAATTAATTTTAGCTGTAGTGGTTACAGATTTACATCTGCTGAGTATCTGATAAAACACATGTAAAAGACAAAATTTTTCTCGTGGAAAAATTAAATTTCTTTCAGAATTTGGTTCTGAAGACTTTTCTTCTCAGTAGATAGACTTGCAAGTGGCAGGTCAATACATCTGCGTAGTAGAAATCAACCTGAGAAAGGTAAAACAAGTGCCAAAGACCCAAGATTTGCCTAAAGGCTAGAGTTTAGACATACCCTTGTTTATAGTTGATATGATGCCACACAGAATATTATGGTTGTTTGGAATAGCTAACTTCCTTTTTACTGTGCTCACCTCCATGTTGCATTACATGTGAAGCAGTTGCAAATGTTTCCTATATCCTTTTAAAAGTTATTCAAGACAGAATTACAACATTATGGGATGCACATTCTGTAAAAGCCACAGTGGTTAGTCAACACCAGAGGTTGTGCTGATCAGTCTGGCCCTGCCCAATCACAGCTACTACATACTGCAGAAGGGAAAAAAGTTCCTGTGGTACACATAAAAAATGTGCTGGGGAAAACAGTCTGGGTTATTCCTGTCTCAGGCAAAGGCAAAGGCAAACCAATTAGAGAGATTGCTTTTCTTCAAGAACCTGGGTGCACTTGGTGGATAATGTGAGAGGATTGGGAGGTCAAGTACATGCCTCAAGGGAATTTGATTTTGGATGAAAATAGCCAATTAATTAAATTAATTTAACTCAATGGACCTTTATGGGAATGGCCCACAGACTAAGGGTATCATATCTGTGTGTGTATATATATATCAAAAGAAAGGAAAAGGAGATGGGTTTAACTGGGATGTATTGGAAAACATAGGACCTGGGAATTACATGAATGGTACTTGCCAACTGGGGTTAAACCATGACACATGATGCAGTTTGGTCTTTCTTTTTTTTTCTTTTCTTTTCTTCTCTTTTGGAGTGCACATAAAATAAATGGAGAAAGGATTGGCTCTCCAGCCCATATTTCTTTTAGGCAAAGCCCAAGAGACAAAAGGAGAAATCAACAGGAAATCAGGCCTCATTAATTCTGCTCTTCATGGAATTGCCTGGTTTTTAATCACATTTGTTTGGGGAGAAGAAATGGAAATAATAGGAGGAGGTCCCCAACCTTCATCTATTTCCAAGAAAATCATATTGAGACAGAACCACAGTATTGAAGTTTTGGGTTGCATTGTAAGTATTTCAGGGAGTTCTGAGTATGTGAAAACAGGATGTTATGAACTTTTCTGATTTGAATACTCCACTGGAACAGCTATAATAGTAATAAGAATAATAATTCTGCTTAGCTTAAAAACTTTGAAGCTGAGAAAAGGACTGAATGTTCATTGTGAAATGCACAGCTGATTGTATTTAAATAATATTATTACATGATAGGTAAAGTTATATACAATAGGACTGAAATTATTATTAGGCATTTTACTACAATTAAATAGCATTAAAAATGAATAGCATTTTACTACAGAGAAGGTTCTTCTAGAGCTGGTCTCTAGAGAATAATCACATCAGGATGGAAATAACATTCAAGAAGAAAAACGCATGTGTGTGGCTCTGTAGGTGTATGTGTGAGTGAGATTAAGAATGAAAGTTGGCATATTGAGAATTTCTTCCCACTATCTTGCATCAACGTTAGAAATATATTTCTTGTCTGTAATGCAGGAATTATGGGATTAACTCACTGCTTTTCCGCTCCTATATTCCCAAAGAGAAATGCAGCTGGTTTGGGGTTTTTTGTTGGTTTGTTTTGGGTTTTTTTAATAATAAAAGCAATATGGGATTGAATCTGAAGATTAAATTAACAAATGTCCCAATAAGAAATTGAAGTTAATGACTAGAAAAGAGCTGAAATAAAAAAATATTAACTACTCTGAACCAACTGAGATGAAACTGAGAAAATCCCCTCTGAGTTATTATCTCTGTAAAATAAACAAATAGGCCTTAAGAATCAGTGCATGGATGTAGTGTTTTTGAATTACAAATTACAATTACACAGACTCTTATTAGTACTGGCTTAAGTCCAGAAAAATGCAACTATGTTGCGGTGGCCCAGCCCACTTTGGGGCTGAGTGACATCCAGTGGGTGGACTTTCCAGCCCAAGAGTCCGACCCCGAAGGCAGGGTCGACGATTGAGGTTCCTCCCCACTGGGTGTCCCCCCACCGCAACTCCACCCCTCTTTCCAGAACCCTCTTTGTTCCCTTTACACCCATTGGTTTTCCCCTTTATGTATATTTATGACCCTTAGTTGAATATTCATCTGTATCTGGAAAGTTCTGTTCTGTTCGGTTTATCATTGGTTCGTTCAAATATGTTCCTCCCCTGTAACCCTCTGATTTGTCCCATGTCAACCCACGTCAATCCCTGATTGGTTTATCCCTTTGTCTCCTCCCTGCGCTACCCCGGGTTAAAAGGGGCGTGCAACCGTCCCTCTCTGACTCTTCGTCGTTGCCTCCCCTTTCGGCATCTCCTTACCCTCTTCAATAAAGCTGGGATTGAAGGCACCGAGGAGTCCCTCTTTCATCCTTGCTCTCGCCGGGTTGCCAAGCAACCACCTTACTGCAGCCTGCTCTTTTGTGAGCCTGCCTCAGGCAGTCCTACACTGGGCTCCCTATTGCCACATTGAATGGCCGCGTGGCTGGGGCCGTGTAGCCGTTGCCTGTCTGGCCACCGGGCGGCCAGCGCAGAGAGGCAACCGCGCTACACAACTACACACTGTGCAAGAACTTCCCACAGGTGTGCCTGTATTTTGGTCCATACCACCTCAGCAACTACAGCTTTCTCATAAACTTCCAATCAAGCCCAGGTGGATGTTCACTGAGATGTGAACAGTTCAGGTCAAAATGACCATATTCATTTTCACTTGTAATCCAAGCAAAGATCTGGTGAACAGAAGCTTTTCAGTACTGCTTTATCTATCAAGAGATCACAAGCAAGACCTTGAGGTTATATGAGAGGAATCATTCAACATTCATTTTCTAGAACTACAATTTAAAAAGGGCAAAAAATAACTGTGATGTAGGTTTCCAGCCTTCAAAAAAACCAAAAAATCAATGTCAATACCTATTTGCTTTTGCTGGAGCCTACCCACAGTCTTTGAAAAGTCTCAGCACTGTGCTGGGTTTTGGGGCTCTCGTAGGCAAAAATGATATTGTGCAATTTTTCAGAAAAGGATTGCATATAGTGGGATGTTGCTTCAGAGAAATCCATATTGCTGAAGTTGTGTAACTTTTCTTGTGTGTAATTGCATCTCAAATCACAGATGGTTTTAGAAGAATTGCTGAATATACTATGTTCAGAATGTGATGGTCATATCCTGGACTCCTACATGTCTGCTCCTCACTATTCATTGTAATTTGAGTTTAAAGTATAAATTCAGACAGATAATTACACATTTTTTTGCCCATCATTCGCTGTGCTTCACTGTAACAATAGGTTTTCTATTTGACAAATGTTAAGAAAAATGAAAACATTAACATCCTTGGTTTTCATCCAGGTCTAGGGAATGGAAAAGGAACCCTCAAGGTCAGTTCCATCCTAACTAATTCTCACCTGTATTGAAGGGGACTAAATCCGAGACAGTCACCTAGAAGTGAACATTTGTAGGGGGATTCATCTGCCGTATTTTTTACATCATCTTTAGGATGATAAATTAAGCTCTTACTCTTCAATCAGATGAATTCCATTCCCAAGCTGGACACTGGCTGCCTACATACAGGGTTTGGATCACATGGTATCTAGGAAAAGGGTTCATGGTTTTGAACCTAGAACTGTTCAGGAAAGTAACTAGTTGACCCTGGAGTTGATGTGTCTGAATTTCCTGAGTTCACCCGGACTTACGAAGCAGGTTACCTGTGTCTGTAAGCTTTAGTGCCTAATCCCTTCCTCCCTGTCTCTCCTCCCCTAAATGGAAACACCCACATTCTTTTGGTTCACTCCTGTTTGCTGAAAACACGGTTTGTGAGCAGGATCCTACAGTCATACAAACAGTCACGGTGCTTGCCAAAGAGGATGAAGATTGAAGCAAAATTTTGTCCTGAGTCGAATCTGGGCCCAAGCTTGCATCTCTCCCAGGAGACTGGAGGTTATGTAAGGAGTCCCTTGGCAAAGGTGAGCTACGGGTTCAGACAAAAATGTAAGATAGTAAGTGCAGAGGGAGTCTCTAAATGGGAGCTGTCAGAGCCCACTGATCCCCAAGAGGGGATCTCAGCTGCAGCTGCAGTCTTGGAGGCTAAGCAGCAGCTGTGAGACCAGCACAGGGAAAAGCCCCAACCACTTTTTTTCTGTATAGTGTCTATGTGGTATTTCATCTTTATTTTGTTGTGTTTACGTTTACTTTTTCCCCGCTACAGATGCTGGTAACAGGTGAAAATATTTTTTTTTTCCAATATGGGAAACACTATCAGTACTGCTGGGTTTTGAAAATTAAGTGTCAAACCCAAAATATGTAGTGAACTAGAATACTGGCTTCTCTTGTACCAATGGCTTTTTATGCAAAGATATGGACACCAGTTGGTAGAACGATTTACTGTTTCACAAAAACTTGGAACAGTCTGCTTCATACTTAATGAAAAATGACACCCATGTAGTGAAATGAAAATGAATACTGAAAGCTTTCCAGCGGACATGCAATCAAACAGCAGGTAGCAGAGAACAAGAAGTGTTGTCCTTGCAAAGTAAATTCAATTCAGATGAAATTAATATTTCCTCTGGAATTCAAAATATTTAAAGGTGCAAAAGTTTCTTTGCAGGTTTGAAACCTGGTACTTGACATTACTGACATTCACAGTATTGTATTAAAATTACGCGGGTTTTTTTCTGGATAGATGGTTAGCCTTTTATCTAAAAGAAGAATATATATATATATATTCATCTGAATTATGGTCCAGGAGAACTTATGCTTCAAACAAGGGATCTACTGCAACTGGAACAGGAAATCCCATTCTATTATCTTCAGTCTCCTGCAGATTTTTGAAATATTAGAAACCTGACCCCAACATGGAACAGACCCTCCTAGACTCTGCATGGGGAATGAAGCTGGAAGGAAGTTCCCATGAGTGTTAAACTTCCTTCAGTGGCCAGCTGAAAAAAGAGCAGAAGAAACTACAAATACAATTGTTTCCTAACTGATGTTGATATTGTTAACTGTACACATACTGGCAGAGGAATAACACCTATATTACGACATGTAAGATTTGCTTTAATTTATAGTTACAGTACATTGGAGACCGTGCTGACATGTTGTATATCTCAGCATTGACTAGGCATACCTGCAAACAGTACATATTCAGTTAGTTAGATTGAAGCCTGAAAGGAGGCATTAAAATTAGTTTTGCTATGGCAAACAAAGTGGTATAAAATATAAACTTACATGTGCAGCACTGCTGTGCTTCCCACATCACACTCTGAAAATGAAACTTGGATATTGCTGACAAGACATATCTGTCAAATAGAGAAGCTCCAACTAGATGAGCTTTGTTTGTCCTTCCCACTCAGAATGGGGTAGTGATGTGAGCCGACAGAGGGGTGACCTGCTTAGAAGAGGAAAATTACCAAACAGAAGACACCTACTGAAGTGCCAACAGAGAAGATACCTGCCAGCCTGGGAGCTGAGATCCTGGGAATTAGACCCATGAACCAGAAGCATCCTTGAGTATTGCAGCTGCCATTTTTGAAGTGCATCTGGGTATCTAGAAGCTGATGACATCCTGAGATACCATCAATAAGCGAGAAAACAACAAGCTATCATTGCAACTTATCATCCAAAAAGATGAAAAATAGTCTGGAAAAAAGGGAAAACATCCTAAGAATGTAAGATTTCATAAATGCCAAGGGTCATTCTAACTGCAAGAAAAGAGAAAAAGCCTGGAAAACTAAAAATTGTTCTGAAGGAACAAAAACCATCATTCTTTATTGGCCATCTCTAGTGAAAAATAAAAATCAACAACCCTGATTGGCTGATCAAAATGGTGGTGTCCTATATTCTCTTACATCTCTATCATATATAAATGACTTAATTTTTAATTAAACTGAAGCTTCTCTCATTGAGAACTTCCTATGCTCCATGTACTTTCCCAAACTCTCCACACAAACTTCCTGTGACATCTTGGCGTCTCACCGGGGACAGTTCTGGCTGACCCTAGACTCTGTGTCATGGATCATCTTTGAAGGGAGGCTTTGTCTGTAATTGTGTCGGCCCCCCCGGACCCCGTTCTGGGATCATTTCAGTCTGTCCTCCCATTTCTGGGATGGTTGGGCCATCCTCTCTGGGATCAATCTGATCTCTCCCCTAGGATCCTTTGGCCCTTTTTGAGGTCTGTCTAATGAAATTGAAACCAATATTATTATGAACTTGCATATGTTTGCATACATATAATTTATCATAAATATATCTGTGGTTTTATTATCAATGTTTGCTTCACTCATCATAAGATGCCTCTTAGGCTATGACATAACTTTATTTCACAGATAGTGAAATGTTAATTCTATTCTATTCTATAGTATATATAAATAATAGTATCACTATTACAACAAAGAATAGAAAGATAATTATGAATTACTCAACTTTATACTACAATTGATATATTTAATGCAAGTTTAATAGGAGAACTGAAGATGAAATGGTGGTATTTTCCTACTACTAACTCAAGTCCCTTTTCTAATATTTAGTCAAGACTAGTGACTATGTCAATTTAGTGAATCTTAAAGCCAGCAGAGAGAACATTATCTGCATCACATAAGTATCAGCTAATCCCTCTGAAAAAATGCCATCATATAACACAAAATATTTAATTGCTTCTATCAGTAAGACCACATACTCTAATTTTTTATTAACTCCTAGCAGACGAGATGCAGAAAAGCATGAGATCAGTAGAGATTTCTGGTAGGGGAATTTTTTTTTTAAATTTTATTTTATTCAGAATATTGAAATAATTTCTTTCACAAAAGGTGAGAATTTTAAGGCTCTTTACATATCTAAATTCTCAAATTAAACAGGGTTTAGACAGCTAAGTATTTTCTGCAATCTGATTATTCCCTTCAATTGTAATGTTAATTTCTTTTTTCCATTTCTCTTTCATACAAAAACTAGTTAATTATTATTTTGAAGAGAGAGGAAGTCAAGATCAAGCAAATTATGGCTAAACAATATGAAACAAGTTATTCTGGTCACTTAATTGCAATTCTAATGTAATGGAATGTTTACTCTGTCATTCAGAGGAGATTACACAACATCATGTGTAATTAATGTAAATTGTTTGAGTCTAAGAAAAATTGGAGAGTGTCATTGCTTTCCAGTTTGTAATAAAATATTAATTTTGGTTCATTTACAGTTGTTTTGGGGAAGAAAAATTATTACAGTCTTAAGGCCATATTCCTCACTTTCCCCACACTTGGCACAAATGTTGCTGACATTTTAGCAATAATGAGTGTTTGGCAACACATCTTCAGAAGGATCAATCAGTATCTTACAACCAGAGGAGTTCTCATGGCAGATGTCTAACTGAAAGCTTTGTCCTGGCTGACAACGTATGCATTTATTGTCTGGTTAAATCTAGGCTAATCTACTTAAATCTAAATATTTAAAATGCGAATTTTTGGAGGTCAATCAGGATTTTAAATGATGAATGCTTCTCTGCAATGCTATGTTTTGTAAGAAATCTCTCCTCAGTTCTTCATATAATTTCTACTGTTAGAAGGAAATATTTCTTTTGGAAATGGAAGGTAATTTCCTATGTCTTTGTGTCACTTTTGGCTCCTCAGCTGAATGAACAGATAGATATTGCTGTACAACTTACTATATCATCGGTGATACAAATCACATTGTTGTAAATATTCATAGAATATTTACCACATAGATTAAGAGTGCAACATAACTTTTACTTAAATAGTGTCCTAGTAGCATTTATACTGGGAAAAAAAATGCCATAATGAAGGGTTTCCTGCAGTTCTGACTTATAAAAATAATTGAAAACACCCACAAACCTCTACTTTCTGATTTGGAATGGAGTTGTTAATTTAAAAAATTCTGGAGAGAAGAATATAGGGAAACTTGATAAGAATCTGTCTAGAGACATGTGGTGTCCCAGGAACCATGCTGCAGGAACTCAATTCTGTGTTAGGGACACTGAAATCCCTGAGATATCTTCTTCTGGCCTCTCTAGGCATGAGATCCAGTGGTCCAAGCAGGTCCCAGAAACTAACCAAAGGATCTGGAGGGAATTCAGGCAGAGAAGAGATGCAGATGGGGTACTTGGATATTGACATAGAAACTAATCACCATTCTCCTTGTCATAGTGAATGTTTAAACATTTTCTGTGAGTAGAAGATGACCAGCAAGCAAAGCAGGACTTGTCCCAGAATATTTCCACTTAATTGAATCATGTAGTCCTTGTATATTTTCAACTGCATACAATATTCTAGATCCGAATACTAATAGCCTATTTCTAGATAACACTTATCAGATTGATCCTTATCAACAGAGTTGTGGAGAGAGAAAAGAAAAGGCAGAGGGGTGCATCCCCTGCTCTATGAGTTTAGGCCCTTTTCTCAAAGCACTGTTTGGCTGAATGTACTCAGAAAACTACATTCAAATTTATGGATATTTTTGAGGTGCCTAAATCCAAATTTTTTTGTGAATAAAATATAATGTAAGTAACTTCCAGCTCAGTATTTAGCCTGTCACCACAAATATCTGACTCTTCAATATTTCCCTAAATAGATACAAGGAGTATCCAGCAGGGAGGAGAGAAACAAAGAAGGGAATTGGTGGGAAATCAGAAAGAAGATCAAAGTTGGTTTTATATCTTGTTTTTTGTACAAAAGCTGTCCCATGAATAGGAAATTGAAACCAAGTGATTCAATAGCACTCATTTCAGAGTTTGTTGTGTACACTTATCTATAAACTTCAGCATTGTGGAGTCATTCGAGCAACACCACTTCCACTGTTTTCCAGGATTTCATTATAACTGTAGGCATTTGTATAGTGGATTAGAGGATAATACACTAGGAGATAAAGGAGAAAGATAAGCTTAAAGACATACACTTTTGAGGCATTTGTAATACACAAAGGGATTAGGTGTCTTAGTGTTGGTCAAAGTCCGGATAGCATTTTCTCATAACCTGTTGGAAGCTCTGTTTTGTTGTTTTGCTGGAGTCACAGACTTACCACATTACTCAGTATTTCTGTTTATATCAAAGAATCTTTGTGGATCACAAACTCAGACTAGGTGGCACCCACTGGTTAAAAAGAGCAGGAGTATATATCTTGCCTTACAACAAAAAAAATTATAGAAGCAGGTGCTGGTATTTAAAGTGTATAATATGGTCTGAATAGAGCTCCTTAAGATGAGGAGTGCCACATCTGAACCAGTGCTGCCATACTTGTTTAACCAAGTTTTGTGTCTGGGAAGAAATGAAGAAAATCTCAGGTTCAGTTTCTCTTGATCAGGGCTCTTTAATAGTCAACAAAAAAGAAAAATATTTTTCATGTATACACTTTGCCCTTGCATCTCTATATAATACTCCCAGATTTTTCTGTTAAAAAAATGAAAGGAGTCAGTAACAACAAAATTATTTACTGATTGTGTAATTTAAACTGGGCATCTTTCTGGAAAGAAATAAAGATTACAAGTTAGGTAGAATATTGGTTTTTATTAATCAAGAAGAAAAAAATGAATAGGCAAAAAATGAGCATATAATGTGAGTACCAGAAGCCAGTGCTGTGAGAACTATTGGAAAGTGGTTGAGCATCATATGCTGATGAGTCAGGGTGAAGATCTAAATCAATTTCAAACTCATGCAAAAGATGCCACAGAGGTTAATTTACTACAGAGAGTTTACGAGCACATCTGTGCTACCAGTGAGTCAGAAGCATGAAGACAAATACAGCAGCAGCCAAAGGAGCAGGACTGTTTTTCAGTGGAAAGAAGAGATGGGGGAAAACTAGGAAAAGAAGAGGAGGAGAATCAGGAGGTAGAAATTGTTAGCAGCTCAACAGCTATGGCAGCTCTCAACTTGAACTCCCTTATACAAAGAATGACACAAGTGCTTGTGAAGAAGGGTACACTGATATTTCACTTTCATTCACGCCGTTTAATCTGTCTGCAGACATTTTCACATTCAAATCACTTCATTCATCCTGCTACAAATAGTGCTTGTTTGGGAGTTTATTTATTCTACAGCATTACCTCGAAAAAAAAAGGTTTTGAAGACATGCTCTCTTAGGTAAATTTCCCTTTAAGGGAGGATACAGACAATTCGTGGTTGAAATGAATTACATGGTTGTGCAAAGGACAGCTGTTTCTCGGAGCATCCAGTAGACTTTGTAAATGTTTTGTCCCCCATGCGTTCCAAGGGACAGAAAAGAGTTTGCCATGCTGCTCTACCAAAATTCAAAATTGTGATATATCATTGCTTAACCTGAAAGTTAATCCCTTTTTGTTCACAAGTAGAAGAGAGCAAAATCAGCAGTTGAAGGGCTGTTTGGCCATGGTAAGGGACAAAGCTAATTTTGACAGCAGGCAGAACACAGTGAGTTTTAGAGAGGAGAGACTGGGTTGTCTAACTGTTTGGGTATGAGTGTGATTTAAGTATCTGATCTTTGCAATTGTCAGTGGTGATCTAGAGCTCAATACAGCTGCCTTTTAGTTTCAACTTTGTAAAGAAATATCAAGGGTTTTTCAGAAATCAGGGACATTTTAGGCTACCATCTCACCTCATGACAATATGAACTTTCCCAAGAATCGGGCTGCGTGGATGTTCTCAATGAGTTTTATGTACTCTACAAGGGGCTTCTCAGAGTAGAGAAGACTTTATTAAGGACAGAAAAATCTCAGAATTTCCTGAATACCTTTGGAGTCTGTTGAATAAATGTGTGCAGGAGTAATATGTAACTGAATTGCAGACTTATGCTCTGATTTCTCTTTCACATACAATATTGTCTTAAGTGAATAAATTGTTCATTTGTGTCAAAACAGAGAAGTAAAAACTTATGGACACTGACCAACAAGAAAGTAATATTTCTTTATTATGCTATTACTTTCCAAGGAAGACACTTCCACATAATTCTGATGTTAAGAAATAGCTGGAAGGGAGGCCAGAGGAAAGTCATTTCACACAGCATATATCTTAGCCAAACCAGAGCAATTCTTGTTGCTTAATAACTCATTGTGAGCTATATTTAGTTGAAAACAAACATTTAAAAGGCAGAGGAGAGAGTTATACCAGCCCTGAGATAATATCAAGATCCAATAACGAACTAATTTGCTATTAAAACCAAATGTGGTTACAGACTTCACCTGCATTAATAAATGTAACTCCTTTATTTTGTATAAAATAAGAAACACGCAGCCTTAATATAGTCTGTGGGTTCAGTTAGAAACAGTGGGTTATGTCTCAGAGACAAAATTCTCATACAACAAGTTTATATTTTGCTTATATATTTTGACAGATGTTTGTAATTTCTAAGCTATATGCCTTGGATAGCTGTCCAAATCATTGCATTTTTCATGGTTCTTTGCTGAGAGCCTAAAACAACAATCTGCGTCTTTCCATCCACTACTGTGGAGCTGGCAGTGTGCTTGTCTGTCATTCCCTGATGGAGAAGAATGGAGAAAATGCAAGAGAGTAAGTTCTGTGTCACTCTGTTCCAAGACAATATCTGCACTTCCCCATGAGCGTACAGCCCTAGACAGAGGTGCTTGGAAACAGCAGCTCTTTGGGTGTGTAGCCCTGAGCTGGGATGATGTCTCTCTCCAGCTTTCAAGTACGGACACAGGACAAAAGGACTGCCATCCGAAGGGCACTCTTGTATCCATAGCCAGCTATTCCTACCTGGACAGAACACATAGTGTGGCAATGGATAAATCTTTTCAAAGAATATGTGAGAATCACAGAACCCTGCCTCTATGCTCTCAGGCTCTGAGTGCAGCCTACGGCCCTGCTATCCTTCCCAGCTCCTTGGGCACAGGCTGTCTCTGCTCCAGCCAGCGCTGCTGCAGCCTGGTTGGGAAACCTGGACTCACACCACTGGGAAAGACCTGGGACAGAAAGAGAGGGGAGTTTCACTTGGCAACTTCACAGCTCCCATTTTTTTGGGAACTGCATCTGCAACCAGATCCTCAGTCTTGGTCCTTACCGAGCTACACAGGAGTCTGTGCCCAACCTTCTACCTGCTGTCCATCACCCACTGCCCCCACTGGACTTCACACCTGACTGACTCGTCATTGTGGTCTTGCCAGACGTTTGCAGGACTCTGGGCTGGGCGTGGTCACAATCCCTGCCCGTTCCCTGTCCCCTTGCTGAGTGCTCCTGGATGGACCATGGAAGAGCACAATGTCAATCTTTTGGCCATCCTGAGCTCCCAGCTCCCTCTCATGGGAGCCATCCACTGCAGCATCCTGACATTCAGAGGTGAATGGTCAGATCACAGAGAGATACCAGGGTTAATTTCTCTCTTCTGCCCTTGGAGCACGTCATTCCACACTTGCAAAATCAGAAAGAAATTGGAACTTGTAAGGCTAGATGGAGAATCCCAGAAGGAATAAATGCTTAAATAAATTAATTGGGAATTCACTGGGGAGAAGAAAATTGAGTTTATTCCCCTGCTCTGAAGATCACTTGAGCTCTTGGTGTTAAACAGTTAATGGACAAGGAGATAGACCTGGGTACCTCCCAAGAAGGGACTCCTGCCTAGTGTGTGGTTTCCTAGGCCCCGCTGAGGACTGTGCATAGTGCGGCAGTGGGGCCATTGTGAAAGTCTGTATCTCCTCAGGTCTAGGAAGACCTTATATCTGTTCTATTATACTGAAGAAACTTCTAAAATTAGTTGATTATGATAAAGAAAGAGAAGAAAAGACCCATGAGCCCCAGATAAGACCAGAGCTGAAGGAATCCTCTTTGCCTAAGGATTTTCTTCTCACCAGAGGCAGGTGGGAGTGCTGCTTTTAGGTAAATCTTCCTATAGCATTGAAATTGATTCAAAACCCACTGTGAGACTAAACTCTTTCTACATGTTCTTTTCCTGTACAGAGCCTGTGTATCTGGTAACGTGATTTTCTCTTCCTGTTTAGGATCTAGGTATTGCAATACTTACTGCTGCAGTCAGTATCTAAGCCTCATTTTGGTTTCATATCCTTATTTCTGTGTTAATAACATTGCATTTGAATGAGGGCATGGCCAGAAATCCTAAATATGGTATCTTTATCCTCTCTTACTCACATGGATGAGGATTCTAAGATGAGCATTTGGCATTCTTACTTCAATAATGAATAAAGTGAGGCTATTTCCCTGCTCAGGAAGGTGCCTGATGCCTGGGGCTGGGGCTCCCTCGTGCCTCAGACTGCAGTTCCTGGCTGAGGGTGGAATGACCCTGGGTGCCAGGCCCTGCCCTGCTGTCCTGGGGGTTCCCACAGCTCTCAGGGAGATCTCAGCCCCTATGGGGCCCTTGCAGGCATATGCCTAATGTGATGTCAAACATCTGTGACTGTTTCTTACCCCCACCCCCCAAAAAAAACCAACCTAGAATGAAGGTTATAATTAATTCTGTTCAAATCTGAGACAGACAGACCCCTTTGACTCCTATACAGAAACTATACCCTATATGTAGAGACAGCTGAGAAATTTCTTGGTTGTCTGAAATTTCCCTGCACTAGATTACTGCTCTTTTTAGAACTGCACATGGTTATTGGAGTGGATTGCACTTTACAGCACAAAATTAAGGAAAACCAAGATAAATGTGTGCATTAGGCCATTACGTCCCTCTCTTTTCAGCTCCCAGGCTGTGATGGCCCCCATATAAGGAAATTAATCAAATTTTCAATACTGCAGAGAATGCCAATGCAAAGCATAAGCTGGGAAATGACCTGTGATATTACCTAGTCTGCCTCCCTACCACTGCAACATCATTACTGTGAACATGTTTTATTCATACTGTCTCCAGACTCAGACAATATCCTATATCCTGATTTCCTAGTATTTTAAACAACGGGAGTTTTGCCCCTCTGGGGAATAATTGAGCTTAAGTGGCCTTCATTATAAGTTTTTAACTATTAAACTAAATTTTATTTTACCCACACTACTATTAAATTGAAAAGGGCCATTTTGCATGAGAAATAATACCTTAAATGAACAATGAAGATGCTTGGGTTTTATTTCTGCAAATTTGGGAAAAACTCTGAAGAGAAAAAAACTGAAGAATTCAACATGAATAAGAGCTTAGGCTGGATTTTATAATCAATCTAGTTCATCAGAAATTCAATATGTGACCACAGTGTACCATTTTTCAGATATGTTTTTTGAAAACTTTTAATTCAATGTTCAGAAACTGCATGCTCTAAGAAGTAAAATCTGTAGGTTTGCAGAGGTATCCACGAGACAAAGCTGAGTCTGGATAACCTTTACTCTTGAAATGCATTAGAGGAAAAGAAAATTGAATTTAAATGTTTACATGGAGTTTGCTAGCATGTCTATTAGAAAAAAATGGTTTTTAATTGTAAGCTGAGCAAATGTAATATGGTATCACTGAAATGCAATAAAAAACCACAATGCATTTTATAGTCACTCTTTAGAGCAGCACCACATGTTAAGTATTTGCATGAGAGTCTGCAACAGTTCCTGGGCTGAAAGTGTTTATTAGGTACCACTGGCTTGATTCTGCTTTCCTTGCATCTTGTGTAGTCATTTACACCTGTGCAATGATGCATTCCACTTCACATTATGTGCTATTTTATGAGGTTTTGTCGGCACACAGAGGTCATAAAGTCAGTCAATATAATCACTGAAGAATACATTTAGACTCTGCATGGTGTGCAATCAACTTTAAGGTCTTTTATCACTCCTCTTCCTAAGCCTGTAAATACAAACCATAAATCTATAATTACAGAAAAGGGCGGTTGACTACAATATTGGAATATGAGAGGCAAGTGAAAACTAGGCCCACTGAATGGAACTACAGGTCTAGCACAGATCTTCTGATTGCATTTTCCTGCTGCTTCCATGTCCTGAAAGATGCCAAGATTCTGTTTGGCTTGGGAAAGATAAAGTGGTATGAGAGGCTGCAGATAGTCTTTACTCCTCAAGACTAGCTGAGCCGGATCATTCCCAAATCGAAGAACTTAATACATAACCTCCATATTAATCTAGTAATATCTTATGCCTTATCAGCCTCTGGCTCAGTTTTCCTTCAAACTTATTCCAGAATTTTTATCTGTTTGCTTCTCTTGCCGTCTTTAGAAATTCTATGTATTTTTTTAATGGTGTCTTAGGGTAATTTGCAATCCTAGAGGTATAAAAACGAAACACATTTAATACCTTACCTTCAAAACTTTTTATGCCATCAAAATTTCCTGAGAAAAATTATGTTTTAATTTTCATATTTATAAAGAAGAGGTCATCAAAGGTACCTGGTAGCCAGTGATAGGGACAACAGAGACAAAAAGGGTAAACTTGTCTGCAAGGAACAGATGATGGGTCTGGCTTTCACAACTGCACCTTGCTTCTGAACTGCCTAATGCTTCACTAATGACAGATTTAAATTCAAGAATTTCTGTTATAGCTGGACTGAGCATCTCATTTGACTTTGGTAAATGAAACTTTAACATTAAAACGTACCAAGGGAGTATACTTGGACTCAAGTGAGTGAGACAGCCATCTTTAGGCCCCTATTCCTTCTATAAGCCAGCTGTTGCTGGAAAAGACTTCACACAGCTGCTCCTGAATTTTTTTCCCTTTGCATATAGACCAGAAGACTCATACTTAACAGTGGAAAGAAGGAACAAACCCAAGATTTTTGCAACAGTACATTCTGCAAGCAGGAGTAACTAATTTGAACTAGATGGTAAAACATTTTCTTTTGTGGTGAAAGCTTTGAGGAGTTGAAAATATCCTCATTGTTGACATTTTAATGAGCCCAAGGATCTGTGAGATTTGAGCTTGAAAAGCCTTTGAAGTCCTTCTCAGAATAGCAAATAGCTCAGGGAAAAAGACAAGTATCTGAGATGCAGGAGGTCCACTTTGGCATGCTTGAATTCAAAGCAGAGACAGAAGCATCAGTTGTATGTATGTCACAGGGTATCTTGATCACCACATTTTAGTTATTTGGGTTCGTTACCTCCTCACCAGAGGCCAGATTATCATTCTACCAGTAGGAAGATTGAGCATTATAAGAAATATTGAGAAGCATTATGAGAAAGAGAAAGAATGTGACATTTATGTCAAATAAAAAAACATATGGGAGGTCCATACTGATCTAATTTCTGCTTTATAACCAAAGCAAATGGAAAAGGAATATTGATATGACAAATGAGTGAAAGCTGTTGGTATAATGTCAAATTTCTAAGAAATGTAAACGAAAGTTAGCCTGTGGTCACAGAAGAATGTCGAACAGCAGTACATCATAGAGCTCCACCACGATAGCTCGCAGCCCTGCCTGTGCAGCTTTCCCATCAATGCTGTAAGAAACTGAGACAAAGCAGCCTCCTATTTAAGGGCTTATAGACAAGGAAATGGAGCTCCAGCTTTAGAAGAAAACAAAGGAGTAGATCCTGGCTCACCAATGCTGATATCGAATATGCAATCTGCCCTAGAAGCTCACGTGATAGCCGGTGCTGGTTCTGGCAAGATTTTGGCAAATCTGCCCTCAGTACAGTAACTCAAGGGTGGTCAATCTCCACTTCTCTCACGAGATCCACTCTGTTGACAAGCAGTAGATCGAGGAGAGCGTCTTTCCGAGTCTGTTCCCTTGGATCTGTTCCATAAAGTTGTCATCGAGATTTTGAGGAGTCTTCTGGCCTGGATTGTGTTGGTATACCTTTGCAAAAACTAAATTCTCTCAGCTGCCTTATTTTTAACATCATTTAAAAAGTTTTCTTGTGTCAATCACTTTCTTACTGCTTAAACACAATTTCATTACATTTTTTGGCCTTTTGCGGTCTGTGAGATTGTTGAATCAATGTAACTGCAACCTCTTCAGCTGTATCATCGCTCTTGAAGAGGTAGAGTCCCAGGTGTTCCTGAAAACCAGTCAAACATTTGCATCTTTTGCAATGAGATATAGGCCAATTAGAGTTTAAAATGGTCGCTGATGATATCCAGGAGTTTGTTCTTTATACTGCAGCCACACGTGGTATTTTCCCAGTCCACGTGGATTTCCATTGTGCTTTCTGATTTCACTGCTTTTCATCGTTCTCTATTGAAGTCACTGGTGTCATTTGTATGCGCAGCTGATAAATAGAAACTTAAATTGTACTTTTCCTGTCATGTTAACTACTGAGATGATTAGGGTTTTTTAAATTTGATTTCATTCTACGTGCTTTGTAACAGAGAAGTAATCTAACATCAACATGGCCCACATTTTCTTTCCTTTTTATCTAGATGAAACAGTATGGTTTACCAATAATGAAGTTTCCAAACCATGTGCTTTCTGCATCTGCCTTTTTACTTCTCCTTCTCACTTTAAAGCACACTGATGACCCCATTGGTTTTAAGCGCTTGTAGTGTGGTTCACATACAGTCTGTTCCTTCTGTGCAGACAGAAGTTTAATCTGGAAATTTTCTTAAAACATTAAGTGTTTATTTAATGTAGCTGAACTGGACCGACTAATGGACTGACAAATTCAAAGAATAAACAGTAACAAGGAGAAAAGAACTATGCATTGATACATCCAGATACTGATCATACAAGATTTATTGCCATACAGAAAATGACTCAAATAAAAAAATATTAAATTCAGACTCTGATAGAGAGTTCAGATAGTCAAGTGTGTCTGTTTTTGATGTGTTTTCACAGGAAGAAAGCCTCATTATTTTTAAAATATGTTTCCAGGCTGGCTTGCCATATACTACGCTTTCTTAATGCAGAGGAAGATGGAATAATATATAAAATACTATAAAATAGCCTAGTTCTGTTTGATTTTCAATTTTCTTATAGTTTCCCACAGTTTTTTTGGGAGGGTTAGTGCCATGCTATGGCACAGCATTCTGTATGAAATATTCCTGTTCCAAGTAGAAAGCAAAACTTTGCCTGACTGATCACAGCCACCAGCCTACATACTCACAGCACTCATACACACTGGGTTCCACAGTTTCTAAATGTCATAGTGTGTCTTTCTTGCATAATTTGATGCCAAATTTTTGAATTTTTTCTGAAAAATGAAAATCAAAATAATACCTTGTGAATAATGAGGATGAGCAATTACTAGAAAAGAACATGTATATTTATGTTAGGAAAAAAATTGTCAAATTATTTGTGCCTAATCATTGAAAATCATCTCAGGTAAAAGGTGAGACTTTGATATAATTGTTGTTATCCTGTAAGATTTATCCACTTGAAACTGGACCACATTTATGGAAACAATCATTGCTTCATAGAGATCTAGCAAGAAGCTTAGTCGTTTAGCAAAGGATGACCACAACAAATGGAACTGTTTCATATTGCATGGAACATTGAAATATCCTGTCTGTGTTAACTTAAGAAAAAGAAAAGAAGCCTGCATTCTACATTATTTTTCTGCTGTTTTCTGATGAAGCTGATTTATATCATTATCAGCTCTCCAAAGTGACATTATGCCTTGAGTATTTTCTGTTGGCTTGTGCTGTGGAAAATAAACACTAGAAATTAAAAGAGACTTTGAAGCTACTAATAGCATTTCATTTTGCAGTTGAGGAACACATGGTTTTCGTTCATGTTGTACATGCTCAATGACTGCTGACAGGTTATTCACTTCTTGATATTCTACTGCATTTTGATGTTGTGAAAGCTCTTGCAGTCTTTGAAGCTTAAAGGAATATAATCAGCCACACTTAATACACTCAGAATAGATGGAAGTCCCCTATTTTTACAGAAATGAGTCAGGACATTGTAGGCATCCTGGCTGGCATGAAAAATCAAGATGCTGAAAAGGAAATAGTCTTACTAATTCTGCATGGATTGCAAGTTCTCTGAGTGGAATTATTTTCACTAATCAAATAAAGGTCCCTCTAAATACTTTCTGAAACTAATGAAATTTACTTGAGAAAGGGAAAAAATGTTGAATTTTACCACTGAGAATTCAAACATAAAGAAAAATATTTGCCACACTAAGTAAGTTCATATAAACTGACCATGAACTGTCATCTTTTGCACCCACAGAAGAATGAAATCGTGTCTGTCTCATAGTAACATATTCGCTTACAAAAATGTATTGAAAACATAGTACAATAGAGATTTGAATAGAAAGAATGTGAATGGTTGAAAATATGTACCTAGAGTCTACTGAGAGAAATCATGGGTGGCAAGACCTTTAGTTTTTGTCTCTGCAGACATGATAGGGACCAGTTTGTGAAGGCATGACAGCAGAAAACAGTGAAATATGTAGAATGGTTCTTCTCCTCATGAATGCAGGCATGCATGCATCGTATTCTGACTGTCCCTACTCCTCCCATAATATTGAGCTTTGAAGGAAAAGTTCAAGGTGTCCAGAGAAGGCAAAGAGAAAGGTCTTCATATGCTTTCTAGTTGCTGAGACAGTCCTCCTGGTATGCAGTACTTTTAAAATCTCTCCACACACTGACAGTCTTGTGCATGGAGGAAGAAAACGTCACTTGAATCTGATATGTCTTATCAGATTCAAGATATATCATATCAGATATATTACGACACAAAGAAAGCAAATACTTCTAAAGGAAGCAGGAAAAAGTGAGGCAACCGTTTTTTGCACGCAGAAAAAAAACCTTATGGGACATATATGTTGGGGGTTTTTTTTTGCTTCTCTGCTATTGTAACTTGTGATGAGCTTGCTATTGTTCTGGAAATGAGAACTCCAAGAAAATTTTTATTGCTGTGTTATCTATGCAGATGACAGTAATATGAGTGACTATAGATTTCTAATGATGCTGACTGTCTTATACACTGTTAACCAGAGGTTAGGAACAGTGGCGAACTCTGGAACTCATCTACCAGGGCTTTGACTTCAATGTGCTCAAACAGGAGATCATCGACACTGCTGAAATTTGAGCTAGTGGCTCAAGACAGGTATCTGAGTATCTTGATGAAACCTTTCCCAGAAATGAGAAATCCCAATGGTGACTGGGATTTGGAGGTTGCTCACCCATCATGTAATACATGTCATACAACAAGGAATAAACTTTTTCCCTCCTTTATTCATATTTGTGTCTGTAATTTACTGAAGTTGTAGCCTTTGAGCATGAGTCAGAAGTTCAAGAATGGTTTTCACATGTATGTGTAAATCAGCACAAAATTAAAGAAAAAAGGAAAATTAAAACATTTCTGAAAGAGTAGCTATGAGGCAAATACTGAAAGTGAAGACGGAGAAAATGCAGAAAATGGATTTTTTTTAATATAAATTAGACAGAGGAATAAAATCACACTTTGATGAAATTTAATCGTTAAGATGAGCTGTGGAGGCAATTTAGCACAAGAAGACATACTAGGAAATTCATATACTTTTCTACAAATAGATAATAACCCTAATTGATTTGATGTCTCTGTTGATAAAAGCACATGCATCAGTTTAATAATGAAGTGGCAGCTTGGTGCAATCCCATTTTGGAATGCCATAAAAAAGTTCAAAGATGTTGATGTTTAGTTATTTGCTCTGGATTTTCAAATTAAAAAAAAAAAAGCAAACCATCACGACAGCAACAACAGCAACAACAACCCCAACAACAACAATGACAACCACCTTCTGTTATAAAACTGAGCTTATTAGACTTCATGAATTATTTTGGAAAACAATAGTGAATAATTATAAAGTGGTACAAGCTCTCGTTTTAGTGAAGTTATTCTGTCTACAAGCCTTGCAGTGATCACAACCTAACAGCCAGGTGAGGTTGCAACTGGCACAGACAAAACGGAGTCATCTCATGATGCTTTCAGTACTCTGTTTATGCTGGTGTGCAGTTTAGTGCTAATCTCACCCAAATCACAGGTTGACTGCTGGAGTAGAAGTTCAGAAAATCTCCTGGAGTGCCGACAATGCTCACACCAGCTACTTGAAAGACAACTAATGGGACAATAATACTCTATTTGTGTGCTTAAGTCTGACCCACAGGCAAAATGCTCAAATAATCAATCAGTTTATCTTGCTTTCTCTCAGATCTGAGGAATGCCCAGCAGAATAATCATTATTCATAGAACTGTTAACAAAATTTTAAAATCTTAAAAAAAATTACACGTGTGCAACACATCAGTGATTGTCAGCCTTGGTGTGCTCATAAAGATTCACATAACCATAACAAGGCTGATCTCAAAGATATGTCTGCAACTGCAGAAATTAGAGCAATGTTTCAGCTGTGTTTTTATGGTATGTGTGTACTGCTCCAATTTTTTTCTTTTTTAAAGCCTGATTTCACTTTCATGGAAACACACCCATACCTGCAGAAATTCAGTTCTAATATTTTGGAATAATGTGGATTATACGCACATATTATATGAAGGGTGCTACAAGTATATAAGATCAGATGAGTGAAGTTTGCTACAAACTTTTCTAATTTTCATCTCCCTAAACCAGATGTTCACTATTTGAACATTTGGAGAAAAAATTAACCTCTTTATGTTCCAATATTTTGGATTCTTTCTTTCCAAAGTTCGTGTTTGTATGTGCTTAGGAAAGAAGCCACCTTTTATATGATTTACGTAAATTTCTCTGCAGACAAAATAAAATTTTAAAAAAGGTGCATTTTGAAATATACAAAACACATTTTGAAAAAACCGCTTAAGAATATACTCTTATTTTATAAATTCAACATAGTGTTTTCAATAATTCAGTCAAAACAGAATTCTGAACACCATAGTTTTAAAACAAGCATTAAAGGTGTTTCTGAAAATGTCTTGAAGAGAAATACTGGCAACTAAAAAGCATGTCATCGAGATTTAAAACATGGTGCCCCAGACTGAGTTTGTTGTTGTTTTTGAAAAATTTTAGTTTTGTTGGAACAAAATTCTCAAGCAAAAAGTTATTTAGAGAAAAATTGTCCCAAAAAGTTGAGTAATGTCTATATATGTTTCAGGGCTATCAATACTTAACAATATATTTGGTTTTAGGAAGAAGTGTGAAAATTGCTGTGTGAAAATTAAGTGCAGTGCATTTTAAAGATTAATGTAAAAAAGGCATTCAAACAAAAATACGCCTTCATAGATAAAAAACAAAATAAAACTGCATCTCAGGTACATTATTTTGCTATCCTCTTAGGCCTAATGTTTCTGATGTGAAATACATACAGACATACTGTACTGTGATGCTGCAGCTGAGACTTATCAAGAAGCTCTGAGATGGCTGTACCTAGAATGTCCTGCTTTATTCTCCTATTACATGTCTAGTAAACTCTCCATGAGTTCTTTTGAAATCCACACTCTTTCAAATGCATTCACCATAAAAATGGAGTTACCTTATATAATTCTTGGCCTAGCCTCTAATGTACTGAAAACAAAATACTTCATCTTTTCTTGGCAGAATTAGTGATTATCTAGGCACAGACCCAAGACTACTCTTTGCTAGGTTGGTTTTTCCTGTTTCCATTTTTAAACAATGTAAATTCAGTGGCTAGAATTATTGGGATTACTTATAGATGAATACAGAAATAATTTTTCTAATAATAATAGTGATAACAACAACAATTACTCTGATGTTAGAAAACATGGACTAGCATGACAATTTCTATGAAAGAAAGACTAAAGAAATGGTGAACCTGTAGGTCTGGACACAAAAGACAGCACATTTCAGTGTTTAACTAACCAGATCCAGTGGGGTGCACAGAAACTGAAAATACCAATTCAGATGTTAATGAATGCTGAGACATATAGACAAAATGTAACTAGGCCACTATTAGCAGACTGCAGCTTCAGGTCTTGGACAATCCACCAAATCTTTTGGAATAATCCAACTAGAATAATTGCTTGGATGACATCCTAGCAAAGGATATGGTAGAACAAACTAGTTTTCTGAAGTGGCCCATACTCCATCTGGAACTCATTCTGCTCACATCAGGGATCTCCCAGGGTCTTACAGTCCTAATTGTATTTCCATTAGAGATTCCCACCTGTTGTGTTATTATCTTATTTTGAATCAGAGTTCTTTTAAGGTGTTTTTCATTGAGAAATTCATTGAGATTTCAAGAGGAAAACAACAAGATAAGGAGTGGCAGAGAAAGGAGTTTGTAAGTGATGAAGAGAGGTGTAATACTGTTACCTTTTAACAGTGACTATTCTGTACCAAAATATTTAGAAGGACAAAACAGAGAATAAAGCTTTAAGGCCCTGCAGGGATCTGAAAGAAAGCCTCAGACACAACAATCAGAAACCTTGGTATCCTCAGCAAGTTGTGGCTCATCTCTTCCAGCCAAACTGGAAGCAGCAAGTGTAATTACTAAACTCATCTTTTCTGCACAATTGCTGATGTTCTCTGCAGAAATCCTTCTGCTTATGTAAAAAAACCCCATCACCACTAAGAGAAGAAGAGGAATTTGAACAAGCTCCACAAGTGGGCTAATGTGAAACTCATGAGGTTCAACAAGGTCAAGTGCATGTGCACTCACAGCCCAGAAAGCCAAGTCTATCCTGGGCTGTCTTGAAAGAAATGTGGCCAGAAGGAGGTTGAGTGAGGTGAATCTTCCCTGCTACTTCACTTTTCTGAGGCCATGCCTGGAGTAGTACATCCAGCTCTGGGGTCCTCAGCATAGGAAAGAAATGGACCTGTTGGAGGAGTTCCAGAGGAGGGCCACCAATAGGATCGAATGGGCTGGAGCACCTCTCCTATAACAGAGGTGGAGTTTTTGAGGCTGGAGAAGAGAAGGCTCTGGGGAGACCTTATCCCAGCTTTCAGTACCTAATGGGAGCTTGTAAGAAAGACAAGAACAAACATTTTAGTACAACCCGTGGCAATAGGACAAGGGGTGGTGGTTTTAAACTGAAAGAGGATAGATATAGACTAAGAGAAGATTTTTTGCAAGGAGGGTGGTGAAACACTACATAGGTTGCCTAAAGAGGTGGATGTTCTATTCCTGGAAGCATTCAAGGTCAGGTTGAATTGATGCCCTGAGCCACCTGATCTAGTTGAAGATGTCCCTGCTCATTGTAGAGGGCTTGGATTAGAAGACCTTTAATGTTCTCTACCAATCAAAACTATTCAATGATTTTAAGTCTAGAAAACAAACTAATTGGTAAATCAACAGCAGGACATTAATTCATTCAAAACCTAAATATTAAATGTTATCTATTTCATAAATTGCACACTGAAAGAAAAAATTTCAGATATTCAGAGCAATATGTAAAGAAATATGCTTTTTAACCAAACTGAGTTATTATTGTTTATCACCCTGTCATGCCAGCTTGCTTTTGACTAGCTAATACACTTAGTAACATTATAGAAGTTAGAAGGAATTATCTTTGAATTATATTTGGTGAATAATTACAAATCATGAATAATGAATATGAAAATGAAGGAAATTGTTTGCACACATTTCATCAACAGAAAGAACTAAATACATTTAATATATTTTTTAATGTATTCTTTACCTTTTAATTACCATCAGATATGTGCGTAGAGCTGAGTAGAAATATCGACATATGGCATACAAATGAAAATATATAAGCTGTTAACTTCAATGCACTGCTGTCATAAAACCAAGCTATTGACAGCAGTCATAAATGCAGTGTTTAATATTTTAAACCAGGCAGAAACATAATTCATGTGGTAACATTTAAAAATAAATAAATAATTCAACTATTCATTAAGGGAAAAAAACAAAACACATAAAAATTACAACAAAGGAATAGGTCAAATCTAAAAAATCTGAGTCATGGTGCTGCCCACTGAAAATGTACCTGGTAAAAACATGGAAATCAGAAAATTGAGTAAGCTTTTAAATTGTATATGAATCCGAAAATGATAAACAAATCACTGCTGCAGTATGTGCCCCACGCCTGTTAATCTCTTCACATACACCTGAAAGATTCTGTTGATGAATGTGTTCAACACAAGAAGATAAATTAAATTTCAAATTATGTATTTTTCCTGAAAATTGGAATTATATTATTTAATATTGAAATTATGTATTTTTCTGCAAATAGGACTACAAGATATCTGTGTCACAAAGTGCTAGCAGTGAGAGACATTCACATATCAAAAGTGCATGTCTCATTTCAGAAAGATGTAGTATTCATGTCTTATGTCTTTTTTGAGGATACCACCATGATTCTATTCCACAAGCTCAGTTTTTGGTTTTACTTAAAATAGCTGTCAAATGAAAAAGTCCATCTTTCCCTGTCCATTCTTACCCTCTTCATTTATCTCCTCTTTCAGTCAAAAGAAGCAAGGAGCAGAAGGATGGAGTCTGTCAATATATCCCAATTTAATACAAACCCCTTGGTCATACCAGGTTCAATATCTGCAGAACTTCCACGTGGCCACAGAAAATTAAACTCATCTGGATAGACTCACAGGAAGCTGTATTTTCCACTGAATAAAAGCTTTGGTGGCTTTTACCGACATTTTCTATTTCAGACTGAAACCGTTAAGGAAACATGAACACCTGAAAAACAAAGTGATTCTGGGACTTCCAGCTGTGAGTTGCATTAGGGCTTTTTACAATTACCCATTTTCTAGCTGCCAATTTCAAACGATCTGGTTATTACATTTTTTCTCAAAATAAGGATCAAGTTCTTTTAAGATTTAGAAAATACTGTGGTGATGGAGAGACCACCCTGTTGGGGCTGTCCCTGTTGCACTGTGCTTTCTGCATTGAAATTTTCATCCATTTTCATCCACACTGGATATTTCTGTGTTGAGTCTTCACTGAATAACTACTCAGGCTCCATGAGAAGCCCATGAGCCTTCATGGGGGTACATGGGAAGAGGTAAGATGAGCTGGGGAGACTGGGACTGTTGGAGGGAAAAAGTTAGAATAGAGAGATAGGAGGGTAGAAGAGTTCCAAGATGACTTGGCTTGAGGAGAATAAACCTGGAATCAGGAGTCAAAAATGGAAAGGTGTACAGAATGTGCTAAACAGAAAGGGAATTAAGGTTTCAAAACAACAAATGTTTTTCTATTTTATCACCAGTTATGATTAAAAATTCAAATTAATAATCCTAAACTGAGCATAAGAAACTTTAAATGTAACACTAGAGGGATGCTGTTTCATTCTGCCTTTTAATTTGGAATGCACGTGAGAGACATTATTTTCTTTTAATCTTATAAAAGAAAGGAAGGTCAAAAACAGGGACTAAAATAACACTCCTCATATTTTCCTACCTGATATGAAGATAAAATATATCTTAGGAACAGGAGAAAATACTGTCCAATGCAGTATGATTTTATTGTTATTGACTCACTGAATGTAACCACTGTCAGAACACTGAAAAGTGGTGTGAGATTCCTATTAATAACACTGACAACAAACTTGACCAGAAGATATACTTGGTACTTACGTCAAGAACAAGTCCTCCAGATGAATATAAACAAAATATTTCTAAAAAATGAAATTATACAATATATGGTATCTTTATACTGCATTTTTAATAACATCCATAATTAGCCTTCCTTCCTTCCTTCCTTCCTTCCTTCCTTCCTTCCTTCCTTCCTTCCTTCCTTCCTTCCTTCCTTCCTTCCTTCCTTCCTTC
>VZRV01003341.1:16927-33067 GCA_013398115.1 Falcunculus frontatus | reverse complement strand
CTTTCCTTCCTTCCTTCCTTCCTTCTCCTTCATATATATCTACCTCTCTCTCTCTGTCTACCTATTTACCTTCTATATTCAAGAAATCAGGCTGTATAATTCAGTGTCTCCTTTTGCTTTACAGATTATGAAAGCATTTATTCACCTCACTGATACAGGGGGAGCACAAGTTGAAGAAAGAAGGTAACAGCAAAAACAAGTTTGAAAAACAAACTGGAAATTAAATTGAAAAAAAGAGTTTCTTTGAGTTTATTCATTTTTGAGCTACTGATAAAGGCAGACCTAAGAAAAGAAGATATGCTGGATCTGAGTGTGCTCTGTGGAGAAGGATGGGAGTATACACTACAAAAGTGTCATCTGGGAAAGTCATTTAGCCTCATGTCAGCTCAGTTTTCCTAAATGATGAAGCTGGTGGAAAACAGTTTTGAAAGTCCTCTCTTGCTCAGGCACAAGGTTCTTACAGATGTGCTCGCCCCAAAGGGAAGTTACACAGTTGCACAATCTACTGCGTGGGATCTATCTTTGTGTTTGTAAGGTTCATTCTTTAGGTAGAAGATTCTCTCTTAGTCCAACACTTTGGATTTAGTAACCTTGTTGTCTCTGCTGCTCTACAGAGGCTTGGATGGGATTTTGTGTACTAAAGAGGAGCATATGGAAGAGTCTGTGTCAGAGATGAAGTCATTTCAATGGGTAAATTAACTCTGTTGCTGCTCTCTCAGCATGTTTTAAGGTGCTTGTATCAAAAAGATCAAAGATCATGGGAGAAAATGTGCCTAACATCTTGTGAAAGAAAAGAAAATAGAAAGATCTGAGGAAGCTTTTCTTTACCACCCAAACACAGACCCAAAGACAGAAGGAAACACTGAAACATTCCTAAAAGTATGTCTTCTGTCCTACAATCCAAACATTTGGAATAGCTGCCCTTGGCAATTCTCGATGCTGACATTGTTTCTTTGTTAGAAGTTACTCAAGATTCTCAAGTTTGTCTTGCAATAATTGAAATCATGAGGCACTGTAGATTTTAGAAGTTCATAAAGTATGACTATATGACTAGGCAAGCATTTATAATTTATTTGATTAATAGATTTTGATTGCTTCTTATTTTTTATGTTTAATTATTGTAACATGCATTTTATATTTAATCATGACTATTCCACTCTCTGTCAGAATGAAATTTGACTCTTGCTATGATCTTGTCTGAAAGGATTGCTTTCACTAAGAATGTTGGAACCTAAACCAGGAATTCAGGTACTTTAGTTAGTTTTCCTTCTGATCAAGGTACAAATAATCTAAGCATTTTAGCACACATTCAACTTAAAACTTGACAGAATCCAGAAAATTAGTTGCTACAGCACGTTAAAACTTGAGGCCTGAGCCTTTACCTATGTTTTGTCTAGGGGGATTTTTTCTGGGAGATGTAAAATTGAGTTTGGAATGGATGAAGCAAAAACAGGAAATTATGATAACAAAGTTTCTTGCAGACTTATTTAGCACATCCATTTTCTACTGCAACAGTTGCATGTAAGAAGGATATTGGCCTTATCTAATAATTCAAGCGTAACAGATGAAAGTGTCCACTCTCAATAGATTTTTCCATCCTGCACCACATCAGAAGAGCTGCCTGCAATAACAGAAGTTCAGGATTATTCAGCACTCAGGAGCCTTTCCCAACCAGCTCTGAGCAAGAACAGAGCTCTTCAGCTTGCCCTAAGCACATCCTCAGTTTAATTCATGGAACATAAATACTTAACTAATTTTCAGGTACAATTCCAGGACCAGGTAGCTAAAACATTAGTCATGAAACTGCATAACTCTTAAGACCTAAAGTTGTTTTTCTTGGGTGTTAGTCCTTCTCTGCTGCAAGACAGGAAGATTGGGTTTTCTGCATTAGATTAAACTTTGAGAAGATGCCTACTGTGCTGAAAAGGCACAGTCAGAAGTGAAAGCATCTGCAATGATGTGATAGTGTACACATGGTGGATGAGAGATGTAGCTTCTGCTGACTATAAACATCAATTCCTCAGCGGGAGGTCCCACTGACAGTATTAGCAGTTTTTACTTAGGAACAAGTACATCCTCCAAGTTCTGTCTAGTGTAAAAAGATTTATTTGAGAGAAGGTGAGAAGCTAGATTTATTATTGCTTTTATATGGCTCTTGCCTATATCACAGGGCTGTAGACAAAAATATAACAGCAACTATGGAGCACTACCATGAAATTTGTATTAAAAATAGATCAAGATCACACAGATGCTTGTGTGAGAAGTAGTTTATGTCCCACTTAAATAACACTTTCATTTTTAGACACCTAGGACACTTTTTTAGATTTGCTTATTTGAAAATTGTGTTCTTTTAAGTTACATTAACAGAAAGACCATGCATGAATCAACTTCAAAATAAAGGCAAAGAAAAAGTGGAAGTAAGCAAACAGCAGCTAAATAAAATAAAAGTAAGCCAGCATTGTAACTGATGAACTAAGTAGTCCATGTTCAGTAGCACATGATCAAACTGGAAAGCTCTGATGAAATAACTGTATCATAATTCTGTCATTTCCTAGATATAAACCCGAAGTAGATTATATATTGTAATTACATTCTGATGAGGACTAGACTCCTTCAGTGTAAACACATGACTTCATTTTCACTTTAAATCTGTGTCTTTTTGTTCTCCTTTCTATTTATTCCTTTGGAGTTCTGAAGCATCAAATCATCTATCTGAGCAGTTTCCAACATGAATCCCAGAGCTGAGGAATGATTTATACCGGAACCTCATGTATCAGCAGTGCTGTACTTTTTCTCCAGAATTTTGTCATATCCTGTTTTGCATATCTTGAGTATAAATGTATTTTCCACAGGGGCAGGATATGGTTTGTTTTGATCCCCATCTGAAAGAGACTCAAAAGCCAAATGAAGAAAAGCAGACTCAAACTTCTTTCTCCACTGAGTTTGATAAATTATTCTAATATGCAGAAATCATAAGGAAGAGGTAAGATGGTTCTGAACTCAAGCACTACCATCTCCCTCTATGTGGAAAAAATAGATCTTAGCTTATAGAGTGCTTCTTTTTCTGCTTAAAAGCATGAGTTGAAAATGCCTGTTTGCATGTGATAGATAGATGGAATTTCTTCATACTGCTTTGGAAGGAATTACTCATAACATGTCCGTCTCTCATGAAAAAGAAGAAATTCAGTACCTCCCCTCACCTATAGGATAAACTGTATCTCCAATTTAAAATTCTAAATATTCTTTAAATTCTAAATATTCTTTAAATTCTAAATAATTTTAAATTTAATTTTTTTCTCAATAGTTCAGACATGTGGCAAATTGCAGACTATGCAGAGCCAAGTGGCCCATTCGCAGATCCCAGAGGGTTGGCCTGCACAGCCCTGTCTTCTGCATCCATGGGCACCTAGAGAGGGGCTCTCAGGAGCACAGTGTCTTTCTGCAGAATTAGATTTTGTATCAGTGAACCAGGAGAACACAGAGGCAGTGCACACTGCTATCACCTCCTGACACATCGGTGCCAGCACGTGGTCAGACCCTGGACAGAGGAGTTGGGAACACAGCTCCTCACTGTACCAACACAGGTTAGGTCTCTGACTCCTGTTTACCACTCTTCCTAAACCGAGGTGAAGTGGGACCGTCTAATTAATACCGCTGCTCTGGATCTGACCTTGGTCCACCAGAACCAATCTCAGCTCTTTTTGCACCATTACCACACCACAGTGCTGGTTTTACAAGGGCTGACAGAGGCTCCACAAAGCTCAGCAGATTTGTTTCAGTGCTGCTCTGCTTTTGGTACCCAGTGGCAATAAAGGCCCATGAAAAAGACATTAGGCCTGATAGATCAGTCTAGATAGACTGTGGCTAGGCAGCATGGACATAAAATAGAGATTATCTGGAGCCAAAGTACATTGCCCACAGACAGTGGAGGTATTCAGGCTCCGTGACCTTTCATTCACTTCAGATGAGTGCCTAAATCCCACTTAGATTTCAAGTCACTTCTGTGAATAAGGCCACAAGTACTTTTCTCTATCTCCCTCCTTCTATTCTGGCCATTTACTTGTCCATGAGTGTCAGTGTCCCAGGGTGCAGAACAGGAAAGGCTGTTCTGTATCCTCGGACAACGGACAGTTCAGGTACAGCCTTAGAAGATCAGTATTTATTTAGGAGTAATCACACAGTGTAAGGGTATATAAAGATTTCAAAACCCCTCTCTGATCATAATCTGTTTAAAAATTAAGGCAAAGAATCTTCACAACTTTTTTAAAAAATTTTATCTGCATATTGATATGCCGCCTTTAAAGAAACCTATAAAGGGAAAAAAATGAAATTTGAGTCATTTATTAAAGGTTGGTTTATTTTCTTCCCCATCTGTGTCAACTGTCCACAGCTAAACTGTTACTGGCACAATAACCTGTTGTGACTATTTCCTCTCCAGGCTTTCATAACACACTATGGACATTGCGTGTCAGTTCCCAGTGTCCTACTTCAAATTTGAGATCCTCCTCTTAGACAGTCCAGCTGCCAGGATTAAATAAACTCTGTCAGTCCTGGCCTGGAACTGAAGTTTTTGCTCTCCTAATTACAGTTGGCTTACAGCATCTTCTGGATTATCACTGGAATGGGTTGTCCAGGAAAGCCGTGAATGTCCAATCCCTGGAAGTGTTCATGGCCAGATTGGATGGGGCTCTGAGCAACCTGGTCTGGTGGGAGGTAACCCTGCCCATGGCAGGGGAGTTGGATTTAGGATGTCTTTTAAGTCCCTTCCAACCGAAACTATTTCATGATTATATGATATTATGATTTTATGATCCAAGGTACTTTCAACAAAGATAATTTTATTCTTTCCTTCATATTTTTTATCACCACTAGTGGAAGACGAGGGAATTGTGAGGGAAAATGAGGGAAAAATAGGGGAAGAATGAAGAAAGAATGATTTTTTTTTCATTACTCCATGTCCTCAGCAAAGTATGGCAAGACTTACTGTTTAATGGTTCACAGGCAGTGTTATTTGGCCATATAAGGTTTTGAGGAATTGAAACATGAGTCATTCCACAGTAACCAAGTCAACATTGAAACACGGTGTCTGCAAATTGACAAACAGTGGTGGGGTTGCTTTGACACAAATCTATGTCACAATGGACACGTACCAAGCTGTGTCTCAGCTGGCTGTGCAGATTTCAGGGTGATGAGTTTCAGGAAAAAGTCTTAAAAATTATGTCTAAGAAGCTAAATACCTAGATAATCTAATAACTTGTTGTAAAACCTGCAGAAGTGAATGGCAAAATGATTACACTGAGTATCAGTTGCCTATGAATAAGCCCATAAATAAAATCAGACAAATTATGAATGTATGTAAACAATAACCATGTTTTTAGCTTTTCTTGTTTTACCCTCCAATAAACAATTTAAACAAAACTATATATTTTAATACCTTATTTTTCTGTGAAATACTTGATATTTGCATCATTAAACATGATTCTATCTGTGATATTCATTGATTCCAAGGGATGGTATTAATTCTATTTTCAATAAGGCAGTCATCATGTTTAATGAACGCAAGCAATGTTTTTTAGCTCTGAACCAATGGGAACCATAGAACCCTGAGTTCATTCCATGAATCCTCAGAAGATGCCACGGGTTTTTGCTTTTTATGTACTGAAAATTTCACAAGATAAAAAGTTTTGCCATAGGATTTAATCCAAAGTGTCTTGCCATTAGTGGAAAAATATTCCTTGGAAGTATATTCCCCTTTTGTGACATTTCTTATTACACTGTGAAGGTGAAAGAATAAAAACAGAACACAAGTAAAAATTACTGGTTTAAGTCAAAATTATCTTTGACCATATTGCAATTTATGACTTTATCTTAGAACTTTAAAGTTCAATTTCACTTTTCTTAGCTGGAGTAATGATTCATTTGATATAACAATGTAAAAATTCAAAAATGCTATGTAAAGAATTTAATTTTGCGGAACAGTAAATACAGTTTTACTTGACCTGTGTAAAAAATAAGTCATATTTCAATATTCCTCATAAAGTGAATGAGGCAATTTCTTCACCACTTAGCAGTGATTTAAAAGTAAGTAGAAAATAACACAAAAAGAAAAAAGAAACCCTACCCAGGTCTTTGACTATACTTCTCGGCAATGCTAATTAAAATAAGGTCCTGAGCAATATCACATGATATCCGTGATGCTCCTTTTACTGCGGAATGTAGAATATCTGAGTGGCTACTTGGGGAAGGATTAAGAGGCCAACTTGTTGTTGGGCAGAGAGCTGCTAGAAAAGAATTAACTGCCCATGGAGAGTAAATAAAAAAACAAATTTGTGGTATTCATTTCATGAAAAAAAAATGAGTAAACACAGATAAATTCAATGTCTTTTCACAACTGTTGAAAGCTTGTTTTTGTGCAGTGTGCTTAGCAGTCCACCTTTTTCCTTTATTTTTATTTAAAAAAATATGTATCAAGCCATCTTATTTTTTTTTCCTTTGCCCTTATTTACATATTCTTATGTGTTTTATTATGCAGTTTATATATTTTTCTTATGCAGTTTATATAGTTTATATGTACTTCATGTCTAGGACTGATTTTTACTTGATGTATATGGTCAACTTCACAGGAAGAAAAAACCCCGAGCACTCAGTGTGCACTGATTGGGCCTCAGCTGCAGGTAAGCTGGTTTTTAAAAAGATTTGTTACAAGTTCAGCTCAAAGCATGTTAAGAGAAAAATCATCACTGGTGATTTTCAGTCTGAAGTTGATGAACATCATATGAATATTCCAGTATTGATTCAATCTGATACATGGGCAGACTGGGTCTGGTCAAATCCAAAGACAAATATATACCAGTCACCAATCTCAAAAATGTAAGGTAGTGTTCGGCCTAAAAAAATTCAGTTTCTCTTCAGAACAAACGTGATTGTTGACCTGCAGCCTTCTTGAGAAGCCTGGTCATTTCTGAGTCTCCAGACACAGATGGGATTGATGAAAACTAAGAAGCTCATGTGGCCTGAGCATCAATGAGCTTATATACCTGCCAAAGATGCCTGGCCTGGGAATATGGTAGACATGCCAGTTTTTTAGCAATCTACAAAACAAATATCTGAATCTGACTGAGAGACTGTATTTCTTTTCTGCAGGGCTCTGGTTAACAAGATTGCCTCAGAAAATAAAGTGTGCAGCTGTTATTGAAAGCTGTGTGGAGAAAAGATAAAAGTCTGCCTGCCAATTGCTTGTCAACATCCTTTGGGCACATGACAAATCTACTTTATTAAGAGCAAAACTTTGGTTTCTTTGTAGCTTTCACTGATTTAATAAACCCCAAGCGTGCAAGCTTAGCCTGAGACGTGTGAGGCCTTTCCCATATGGTTTCAGATGCTTCTGAGATAGCTGGGAGCTGTGATGCCAGAATAGTTTGGGAGAATCCCGGAGAACCCTCTTCTACTTCATATTCAGGCTGTCGTGTCTATCCCATTTCCAATGTATCATTTGGTAACCCCATAACTGATATTAGCAGTCAATTTCAAGCCACGGATGACTTGATTAAACTCTTCAGACTCCTATTTCATTGGGTTGAGACCGCCAAAAAGAAAAAATAAATTCATATACACAAACACTTACAGGATGATGATGAGCCACACTGAATTGGAATGATTTGCTAGTTTTATGATAGGCTTTGGACTACATTGTTGCTTTGAGGACCATCTTATATATGCATGAAGTAAGATGAAGTAGCATCTGGAAGGGAGAGGTGAGTGGGAATTACCTCCAAGTCCACTTTGAAGAAACTGCGGATGGCGAATTCATCTCTCATTTCTATGAAGGAAAGCAAGCAAAATGCGTGTGGTCTTTAGATGAGCTCATTCTCCCCCATAGTAAAGCTTTTACCTTGATATTGTAGACTGGAACATTATGAAACTGAGCATTATTTCATGGACATTTTTCCACAAGGAAGTGACTACTCCTTAGTAGATTCCAAGACACTTTTATGCCACTCTGTGGCTGAGTGGCCTGAAAAGTTTCAATAACAAATTTTGTTAATGGTTCAGAAGGATGAACTCTAAATCCCCAGACAGCACGCATGTGGTGTAACTTGAAAATATAGCTATGCCACAGTTAATTCAACTATCCTGATGCACTGATGATTTCTTTAATCATAAGGATGATAAGCACTACATATTGAAGACAAATACTAGGAAAAAAATCACTCATAACACATACATATAGATAGTATTGCTGCCACCAACTTAAACAGTGATAATTTGATGAAGTACTTGAATTGGATTCAAGTATCACTAATCACATTTAACAAGAAAGACCAGATGTTTGCTGAAAGAAATTATTGCAAACAGATCTGTATATATAATGCAATCTTTTCCCAGCAAGTTCTTCAAAGTTTCAGTTGGTTTATTCCAGTTTCTAAGGAAAAAAGGTCACTTGTCTTCCGTTGGTTTTGCAGACTTTTTTTCTCTCATCAGTGTTTCCCCTATTCAACCAAAGTAGAGGTGGTCATTTTAAAGTTAGTGACATTTTCTGATAAAAGAGCTATTCCCATTAATGGTAACAACCCTTTGCAATTCCACACCTCTTCAAAAAGCTCTTGCGCATGCCTTGAAGCCCTGTAGATCCAATATAGCATTTACTTTATTCTTCTCAGTTCCAGGACACATTTTGTGACCTGGTTACTCTCCTTGGGTGTCTTCTGAAAAAGACTGTCTTTTCTGTCTGTGTATTACCCTGGCAAAGAAACACAGCAGTTACAAAACAGGGTAATTACTTAATCATTACTTTTCTGTCACAGTACTATGATCATAAAACTGTACAAAAGTTGCCCAAGTGGATGAATATTTTCCGTTTCAGGCTCTAGTGTAATACCACAAATGCACAACACGTTTTAGAGGCCCTGTCCCAATAAGAAAAAAACCCCTTATTTTTCCATCACAGCTGAGTGGAAGCTATAATAATCAAGATGAGTAAATTGTATGACACTCATTAATATTTAACACATGGTTGCCACTTGAATTTGTTGGCAAACATTGGATATCCAGTGAAATTAGGTATTAATGCTGTCACAGAACAGATAATTAAACACTGGTTTTGTTGACCAGTGTTATGATCTTGATCTGTAACGGTAGCCAAGATTGATAAAATAGCAACATAATGCCAAACTAAAGTCAGTAAACAGTACATTTTACTCCTTTATATGATTTTTGATTTAGCTTGTGATTGCTTTCCAGAATATTAAGCTAATCTGGGTATGTAATAACAATAAAAACCAAGAGTGCTCCATATGTTCCCACTGTATAATGGCTTTCAAAGCAAAAATAAAATAGATTTTGGCTATGTGACCTGTGTCATTTCACAAAACCTGATCATGCCACTGATTCTCCCATATGCTTATACAAGGATTTATATCAGAGGGCTGTGACGCCCTTGAGCAAATGGCATTTTCTCATAATCACAGGACAGTTTAGGGAATAATTAACTTGAATCCATTTTTCACTCTTCATTTACTGCTAAATTTTATACAATTTAACTTTTTAGCATCTTTTCTGTCACTCTGTCCAGCAGACTCCACAGTGTCTCTTACTGAAAAAAGATATTTTAAAAATACACAAAGTTAACTGCCTTTCGTTTTCCAGTACCAGAGTGTCTTGACTGTGTTTTGGTTGTTAAACCTCCAAATATATAACGGGAACCTTTTCAGACAGAACAGCGTTAATAATTGCACTGATCACCTGGTGTTGGCTCAACACCTCAGTATTAAAAGTTTAATTTCAGACCATTTATATGCATAAAACCTATATATATGAACTGCAACTGCTTTAAAATCTTACATGTTTCCATGTATGATTCAAAAATTATTAGTGCCTTCATCTCTGTGAAGACACTCTGTGAACTCTCTGGCTCCATCCTGAGCAGTGGAAAGATCTCTGAGTTTTCTCTGCTTCAGGCTGCCCACACTTCCTCCAGTAAGACATGGCAAGTAATAGACATCCAACTCTTTCCAAGTGAATTGAATTTTATTAGCCTAGTAGAATATCCCACTGATTTTCTTGTATTTATTTTGACTCATTTGGTGGTTTAGAAAGGAAATCGCCAGGATAATACATTGGAACTCAACAAATATTTCCTTCTTTTAAAAATAAGCAGGCTAACTTCACCTACACAGAGGCAAATCCCTCCATGTATGATAAAGATTGAGGTCTATTGTTATTAAGTGGAAAGGTAGCTCAAGCAATGAAATTTGATAATTTCTGTAATATCAGTAACAGTCTGCTGGACCTAGAACTTTACTGGCCTGTTAGTTGGCCCTCCAGACTGATTTTATACTAAAGCAGACATTAACTCAGACAGACACAAGGCGCTGACAGAGTAGAACTACTAGACTGAGTAGTTCTAGCTAGATTGAGGCGTCTGTCAACTGAACATTGACGGATGTGCCAAAATAAAGAGTACTGTTCATTTATGTAAATGGCCAGTATCTCACTTGAGATACTAGAAGAAGGCAAGTTTAAGCAAGGCTTCAAGTAGGAACAGCATTTTACAGCTTTCACCTCTTGAACTGATAGCTGCTCTGTATCCAATCACCTCAGTTTATCCACCCCCTGCCTGTGGGCGCATTAAGGGTTATACATACCCTATAACTTCCTTCATAACTGAAAAATATGTAATTACAAATAGCAACTGGAATAAGCTCCTGGGGACCTTCCCACTCCTACTAATATCCCAAAACACTTGTAAGTTTATTCTGTTTACAATTGTTCTCTATAGTCTACAGACACCAGCACAGCCTCAGTGGATTTGTACAAAGCTCCATCTTATGCTGTAGGACATTTACAACTGCCATAAATCCTGAATACTTCAAGCATGAACAAGTGTGCTGTGATATTTACTGTGTGAATCTTGTCCTTCTGGCTTGCAGATACCTCTTTCTTTGGGCTGTAGGCACGATTGGACAGCTCTGACCACCATTTGCACCTTCCCTCTAGACAATGCACAGCATATTTATGAATTTTTTTCTGCTTGTGCTGCTCCTGAATTTAAATGTTGAAAACAGCAATATTTCTCATTTCTCCCTGCACTGGTTTCCAAATTCTGACAAGAATTGTTCTTTATTTATCTTCTCTACTTCATATATGATTTTACTAGGGTTCCACAGAGTCCTGTCCCCCACTTATAGATATCCTAGGCTTCAGGGTTATTTTAACCTCATTTTTATGCAGACGTATTTCTAACCACTGGTTACAGAGAGATCCTAGACATCTAGGTCAGAAAACACAATTCACTTTTTTGACTACAGAAGAAGGATGAGATGAAAGCCACTTAGGTTTTCTGTGCAGTTTTAATTCATTGTGTTCTGTACTCTTACGTTCCATCCACCTCTTTACTCTGTGTTTTGCTGCTTCTGCTCCTCTTGCTCTGGCTTGTGAATTTTTCTGAAGTTATTAGTTATCTCACTGTTCTTGCAGCATTTCTAAATCTCAGACATCATTTGACTCTGCATATTCCCATCTCTTGTGCATTTTGCTTTTGGTACTTCTTGCTATTTGATCTGAGCATTTCTACTTTGCAGAATCTGTTTTCCAGCTGCCTATCCCCCTTGATCTGCCGAGTGCACACACATCTCGCTCTCCTTCTTGTACTTTCAGCCTCTCTTAGGTGATTTCTGCATATTAATGCAGACTGACATAAGGCTTTGCATATGCTTAAGTCTGCATCTTCCAGAAGTCCTAGCTGTAGTTTTGGGTCTTAAATTTCAATTTGCTGTCTGATCTGTGATAATTAAATGTGGCAAAATGCCACAGTTAACATGGTTCCCATTAATTTAAGATTAGACAGGAATTCCTCACAGAATTCTCCCTTGTTTCTGCAATTTCAAATGAAGTCTGATCTTCCAGAGATTTCATTTTTTTTCTTGGGCCTGCAATATACCTTAAGGCACCTCACTTTTGTAGTTATCATTCTAGTTATCAGTATTTAGTTTTATTATAATAAATATCAGTAGCTTCAAGTCCAGTAAAATAGGTCATATCATATATAATGTTTTGCTTCTTGATCTAGTCCTCTCTAATATTGCTTTGGATATCTAGATGATAGAAGTGAAAGACTTCCAAAATTTACACATTTATACTCAAAGACAATGTAGAATGACAAAATAACCAGAAGACAGGATTAGGAATTGATTTTGGCAGACTGGAAAAAGTCTGAAAAAATGGGGCACAATAAGAACAAAGACAAGACGTTACACTCATGGAGGAATAATCAACAGCAGAGACACAGCTGTAAAACAAACTTAGTCTTTCTTTGTGAAAGAATCTTGACATAAATATGAAGCTAACATGAGTCAACTGTATCATGCTGCTGTAGGAGAGGCATAGAGCATATTGAAATATATGAACAAAAAAATTACGAGTAGTTCTTCAGTCAGTTCATCGTTGTTACAGCCTTAGGTAGAATAATGTGCCCAGTTTTAGATAGAGCACATGAGGGGAAAAAAATAGACTAATCTGAGAGTTAAAAAATCTGTTTTAGAGCAAGTCTTGTTTTGACTAAAGAACAGAAAACTGAGGGAAGATGTCATACTAGTCCCCGAGAAAGTAAAAACTGTTTCACATTACTCTGTCAAGAAGCAAGGAAAAAATCTGTATTCTGGATTCATGGAGAAAAGCAAGACAACATGAATTTCAGCTACAAAGAGATTCGGGTTAGCTGCAAGGAAAAAATTCCTAGAAATAAGAAAAGATAAAAATAATAAAGTCTGCAAGGAAGTTACATTGCTTCAATTAATTGCTATCTTTATAAGCAGATTAGATAGGCATATTTACAGGTTCTTCTGAGGGATAAGGGGAAAATATTAGAATTACCATCCAACCTCTGCATTTTTCTACAATGATGGGGTAAAAGTCAAGGTCATACAGCCACTTTTTATGGCTCTCTTCCATGAAATTAAATTTAACTCTTCATGTGCATGTTTTTTTTCTTGCCGGTATCTTTCCTCAAGGGTCTGAAGCAATGTTGGAGAGCTTCAGTTCTCTGTGCTCCTTCTTACCTGAAAGTCACTCTGTCTCTCTGTCTAACCAGATCAGGCTGACCAACTTTTTCCTACATAATTCAGAGCTAAGGGCAGATTGCCCACCTTTTACCCAGGCACTTTGGACTTCAGGTCTTACCAATTACTACCAGCCTGACACTGCCTTTCAGTTGGTTTGTTACCATTCTGAACTGACAACCCAGAACTAAACCCTGAGGATTTATAAGGCATGAGATTCACAGAACCAACTCCACAAAACAGAAGTGGGAAGAGGACCACCTGCATCTCTTGAGAAATGCTGTGCTGAAATGGGACTAAAATAATATCCTTTTACAGTGTTTGTGTGTGTGACTTGGGAACTGGGAGAGGCTATACTGCCTAATCAGGATACAAATATTTTATAG
Organism: Falcunculus frontatus; assembly: GCA_013398115.1. NCBI lineage: Eukaryota > Metazoa > Chordata > Aves > Passeriformes > Falcunculus > Falcunculus frontatus. The sequence goes on along the minus strand of VZRV01003341.1, from coordinate 19,626 downwards.
GTGTAGATACCTATAAAATTTATTTGAAAAAGTCAGTGATATATTTTCTAAGATACCAATGTTAAAGCAATAGAAAATTATGCCCTTTACCCTAAAAAGCCCTTGGTGAGAGCACTTTTTTAGAAAGTGGCAAGCCAGAATTCAATGCCCTCTTTATCTAAATTAGTCAAAAATGCACAGTTTGTTCTTCCAGGAAAGAAGACCTAGCTTCTGGGATCTACATCCAGACATCAGAAAACAGAAAAAATTCTTTGTTTTTTTCCAATGTCTATTCAATTAAAAAAAAAAAGTGAATATTTCTGGGAACAGGGACAGAATACAGATGTGAATTGAAAACAGAAGAAAAGCAAATGAAATAGTACTGGAGTCAGGGATCGGGTCCCAAGGCTTCCCTTTCTTTCTGTGTGCTTGAACTGCCAGGCACTGCACAGGCACTGATCCCAGTATGGAATGGAGGGAAAGTAGGAACCTGTGTACTCAGACTAGGACAGTTCTGAGTAACTACAGCAGCAGAAATACAGCTACAAGGGGATTTTTAGGCCAAGAAGAAAGGTGCTTAATGATTTCAGATGACTTCTGTTCTAGGTGGCTGTGGATTGTTTTTTCTTGCATTACTGTCTCAGCCTTTAGTGCCTAAAATTTAATTATCTGGGACTAAAGAGAAGTCCTGTTAAGAATCTGAATCCTCAGATAAGGGCACAATCACATTACGTGTTGATTAGGATCTTCATTTCATCTCATCAAACCAGTGGGGTTGCACAACTGAAATGAAAACAATGTTTTGCTTAGTTATGCAACTGATTTGGCATTCAGACTTCTTTCTGTTTGTCCATTCATAAGTAAAACTGGAATGATGATTCTTTTTCTAAAGTAAAATTGAAGGTATGAGGACTTTGCACTATTGCTGTTATGCAAATAATTACAGAAGCCAAATAGGAAATTAGTAAGAAGTAAGTTGCATTGATGTGGAAGAGTTCAGCCTTAGAGACATCTATTCACCAAATAAAGTGAGAGTGGTAGCTCAGGCATCCGAAGTGTAGCCTGAAAACAGGAGTTCATACAGCATTCCTTTGTTTTTACATCACTTTATATTCCCAATGCTCTTTTTGAGCAGTGACTTCTACTGTCCCAAAACTTTCGAAAGTCAGCGAAGTTGTATCAGCAACTGAAAAAAGCCATAACCCTGGAAATTTTAAATGTGAAATAAGGCTCATGATATCTATTGAAGTGTTCCTTCTCTTGAGGTAAGCATTGCTCTGCATATCAAGGGATCTTGTCCTGTATGCGCCACAAATCTGCTACATGTAAAAAAAGAATAGGTGATTTCGGATATGCAATATTCTATGAAAAGCTTTTTGCCATCCCAGGCACATTTACTCTCAGATTTCAATCCTATTAGTGGAAATTTTAACAGTTATAGGTTTGGTTTTTTTCCTCCCTCTGTTTATCCCGTAGCCACAATTAGATGTTTTCCAGTTGTGAAAAGTCCTCTAATGTCCCAGAAATAGATCAGGTTCTGGCAAACAAAAAGTAATCCCTAGAGACTGAATTTTCTTACACAGTGGGCATAGTCCAATAAATTTGTTCATTGTCTGTGCAAGTAAGCTTAACAATGGCAGAATTGTTTTATGGAGAACATACCACATGGAGTGTCAGAACCAGGGCAACAAGTCTAAGATTACTGCAGTCCTTGCCAGTTATACACACGTACAATATTTTTATACATGGACTGACTGAAGAATCTCAGGGTCTAGTTCTTTCCCCAGGCACTACCTGCGTTTTCTTGCTGCCCGACTGTTTAAGAAGGGCCATGGTCCTATTTAAGTAGTTTGCATTCATATATGCAGTCTTTGAATCATACAACTGCCCACCCCCTGCATAATGCTAATAACTGATGCTGTTCAACACATTAACAGAAAATGTACCATAAACCAGGAAAAATAATCACTGACAAGGTACAACATAAAACATGTGAAATTTATTAGTGAAAAAATATCTCCAGATCAAGAATAACATGGGGAACACCTTTTTATTTAATCTCTAACCGGTTTAGCTCAACAACCAGACTTATTTAATTGAGGAGGAAAGTCTCATGTCATGGTGTAGTATTAAAACTAACCTGGTATAAACAGTCTGATATAAATATGTGTAATCCTTCAGCACTGATGAATGTGCATAGCTTGACATAATTAATCCTGCCTGCCAGCTTAAATGCACAGGAATTACAGTTCACTCCCCAGGTGATAACAAGATCATGCCCCCTTACCAGCTTGTTATGAACGTGGTGCTCAACAGCAGAATTCCTGTCACGAGCTAACATATCAGCATAAAGCAGATGCTGTAAGCAATCATCATAGCCACAACAACCATAACCTCTGCTGGTCACACACATTTGAAGGCGGCTTTTTCTAGAAAAGAGTCTAAACTCCAGAAAAAACCTGCAGATGAGCAGATAGGAAAAAAGGGAAGGCTCGGGAAGGTTTGGGAAGGGAAGGTTCTGGAAGTGAAGGTTTGGGAAGGTTCGGTTCGGGAAGGTTCGGGAAAGGAAGGTAAGGGAAGGGAAGAGGAAAAAAAAGAGAAGAAAAGAAAAAAAAAATAAGAGGGAAGAAGAGGAGAAGAGAAGAGAAGAGAAGAGAAGAGAAGAGAAGAGAAGAGAAGAGAAAAAAAGAGAAAAGAGAAGAGAAGAGAAGAGAAGAGAA
>VZRV01003341.1:0-16915 GCA_013398115.1 Falcunculus frontatus | reverse complement strand
AAGAGAAGAGAAGAGAAGAGAAGAGAAGAGAAGAGAAGAGAAGAGAAGAGAAGAGAAGAGAAGAGAAGAGAAGAGAAGAGAAGAGAAGAGAAGAAAAAAGAAAAGAAAAGAAAAGAAAAGAAAAGAAAAGAAAAGAAAAGAAAAGAAAAGAAAAGAAAAGAAAAGAAAAGAGAAATTTACTTTGTTACTTTCTCTCACTGTCTTACCTTCATGCTTTTTGCATTAGGATATTTAATCTTTTTTCTTTGTCTATCTGATAGTTTCTTTCTAAGAGACCTCAAGACATTTGAAAGAGTCCCATTTTTTCTTTTTTTTTTTTTTTTTTAATGCAGGAAGAGCCAAAGCAATGTTGGCCTCCTGAATCAAGTAACACCACAGTACTTTTTCCCCTGGGAGAGGTCCTGTTACCGGCTGCTCGGACATGGCAGTGGTACCTGATGGGTCCCAGCTGCCTACAGCAGCAGGGGCTTGGATGGTGCTCCGTTCACTGTGTGGGAGGTGAAGGTAACACATGCTGCTCTGACAGCAATTGAATAAACCTGGCCTGAAGGCTGGCTGCAATGGTACGTAACTGATAAATCAAATTTTGATCTATGCTGCGATGAATGGAAAATGGGAGAAAAATGTTGAACTTTTTACCTCACCAGAGGGGAGGAAGGAGCTGATCTGCATCTCAGATTAATCTGCTCTACAAAATGTGAAGCAAAACAGCTACTTTGCAGGGCCTCATCCTATATAATATTGAGACATGATGCTAAGAGAATATGTGAATGCAGCAGAGATAAAACTGCATCTAACAGTAAGGTATCTTGTAAGCCCCCACCTGTATCACACACAGCCTCACTCCACAGCTTTCTCCTGCTGTGAGCACTGCTAGTTTCCACTCACATGGGCCTATAAACAACCTTAGCAGCTGATTTTTGAGCCCCTGGGCTCATCAATGGAAAAATAAAGAGACCCTGCAGACATGTCTGAGATGTGGCCACAAGTGAGGCAGGTGACTGAACTTCAGAAAGGTCAGCGTGTGTTTTTTTCCAGTCCAAAGTACAAACTTAAATCCCTGAAAGAATGCGGATTTTGATAACCGGCTTCTGAGTCCAGAGGACTAATGAGACAGATCGTCTCCCATATCTGTAAATACGGAAATAAAAAATTATGTTTTTTACCCTCCTCCTGTTTTGACATCTCAGAATAGCACAGCATCCTTTCCTAATAATACAGTAACCCCCCTCCTTCCAACCAAAATATCCAGAGGTGGAAACAACTGGCAGCTTCTCCCTTCCCTTCATTATTATAACCCCTTCACTTCCTCTGGGAAACACAAAAGAGGAATGTTTTGCTGGGATTGTGTAAAAGGGAGTTCCAGCTTGCTGCATGTGGGTCAGAGGGTCACCTCACCCCTCAGGAACAGCAGAGAGAGGATCGAGGAAGCTGGTGTGCAGTGAAACACTGCACCAAGGAGTTTTTTAATGGGAGCAAAGATGCAAAATTATTCACTGATCCTTATATCAAACCTGTGCAAGTTGTTGGAATCAGAAAGAGAAGAACTAGCAGAAACACATAATGGCGGTCCAGACAAACTGAAGAAGGTAAAAGCAGACAAGTGAATTAAAGGGTCAGTCTGGGAAAAGAGAATGTAACAGGGAAGTAAATGAGATGAGCAGTTTCTGGTAAACAGGGGGGCAGAAAAAGAAAAAAATGTTCTGCTAAATAGCAGAGGTTATACATTCATGTGAAGAAAAAGCAAAAAAAATCTCTGAAAAATGGTATCTGGAGGAAAGGTCTCAAAAACAAAGGCTGCAGAAAGCTGAGACAAAACAAGAGACAGAAGGTGGCATTGGAAAAGTTAGTGAGTAAACTTTCTGTTATTTGCTTTTCCCACAACTATTCCCTCACACATATACCCTTTCCAATATGCAAGCAACATTTGGTTCTTAGGGGAGTACGATCTTCAAATCCTGCTGAGCACTTTCAAGAACTTGATGCTTAATATCCAGAGTATCCTTTGAAAATCCAGGACACCATTTCTGATAGATGTACTATCCCATTGAAGAGCAGAGTTTACTCTATAATAAATCACAAATGCTTTTGCTACTCTCCGTTATGTCTTGAACAGTGTCTTATGCCAGAATTCACCAGTCTGTTGTTGTCCTGGGGTAATACATTTGGCAACAGTTTAATACTTCTTACTCTTAGGCTATCATTTTACCCTGAGGTTCTGACTTTTGAGACAGTAAAGAACATGCAGAATCAATATTTGATTTCTATCCCTCTCGTGAATCACCCATTCTTCTTAGAGGCAGTCTGTTTTCATTATATTTGATCCTTGAATTTTACCTGTGAGAGCACAGATCATGAATGTGAGGATGGTACTTTGTAGAGATCATCAGTGACTTAACAAAGCCCTAGTGACTAAAAGCTTCAGTACAAGTTTAGAATTGTCATTCATTTAATGCATTAATTTTTTCTTTAATCAGGAGAAACACAATAAATATTAAGGAAAATTCACTACCCTCTATGACCATCTCACACTGTCAAAGGAGTAGCAGTTGAAAACTGATATGCACTGCAAGTATGAATCATAGCATAACAGCATATATAAGCCCCTAAATAAACTCTTCTTTGTCTCCAGGATTCTCCAGAAATGCAAAGGCACTGAAGGCTGTTCTGTTCTGCAAAGCAGTTGGTTGAACAGAGAGATCAAGAAATAAGCAGAAGAAAGGTAGCTTTCAGTTAAAGAACTATTTTTTAATAGAAAAAAAAAAGGAAGAAATTAAAAAATACAAGATTCAACCTCATTTTAATAAGAGTCTCATTATGACTCCAGTGAATGCCACATGAAATTACTTGAGAAATATTAATGGATATAAATTGGAAAATGTTGTGGCTAAGATCTTGCCCTAAGTGTAAGAATTTTGAGAATGGAAAATCCGTGAAGGATATCCCAAAGGAAAAGGAAAAAGAAAAAAGAATTTATCTGGTGTCCGAATTCTAGTAGCTTATGTTAGAAATTGCTAATACACCTATAAATTTCTTGCATGAAACCCATAAAGAAGTGTGACGGTAATCAGAAATCCTAATGTATACAGATAGTTTTTCTGGGTCCAATGGAATTATACCGTCAATACATAAGGACTGAGCATCTGCCCAAGTATGCATCTATGCTTATATATATATAAATGTAGATATAATAATTCCAAATGGTCTACTGGTTAAAACAATTTCTTTCAACTCAGGATTTCTGCTGTTTCTAAAATTAACAGATGACTCAATCTTACAGGATGTTCTGTATTGTCAATTACTATTCAACTGTGATTAATGTGCGGGTAAAGAGAAGGGGTGGAGGTGGAAATTATGTATATACGGCCTCTGCCAAAGAAAAAAGATAACTTTTAAAATGTTATTTTGGATGCGATTCCTGCAGAAATTGTATCTATTATAAATAGTTAGTAGAGTGATGGAACTGGACATTTCACTTGAAAATTATAACGACCTCAAGTGAAGACCCAGCTCCAATGAAAGTATTTGCAGTGCCTTGTAACTCCAATTACAGCTTCCGCATAAATCATTCCTTGCTGAAATCATATGGCCTTCTCTCAAAATGAACCTATTTGAAAACACAAAGCAGACTACTTTGCTCTTTTCATAACTTTAAAAATTAATACTGAACACAGTTCATTTTATCCAGAAGTAACTCACAGAGAAAGCACCTTTCTGGGGTTAGTTCATCACTTAGTGCTTCCCAGTCTTCTAGATTTTGTTGTGCATATTTGCACAACTATGCCAATGGAAATGAATGGGATAGAAAGGAAAACTTAATTACCTTTCTAAAAGGCATTTCTTTAAAAATTTTTCAATTTTTTCAAATAAATTTCATGAGAAATGTAAAGTCAGTTATGTAGAAGTGGAATGTGTGTTAAGATTTTCCCCTGGAAAAGAAATCCAATTTTCTGAGGTGTGTGGTGGCCCCTAGTGGCCCCTGTCTTCAGATCAAAATGTGACAGCTGTCATATTTTAAAACATACTTGTTGAGATGGTTTATTTCAAACATATTATATTAGTGCAAATGAAATATTTATTAGCTTTGTTTATTTGCAACTGCATGTAAACGCTTGATGATGTTTACCTTCTGGAAGGAAACCTGCCATAAATAAATATATATACATGTAGATACATACAGATATATATATATATATATATATATATATAAAGATACATACAAATCAAAGATGGACTTGAATCCGATTCCTTAATTTAAACATCCTTGTAAAAAGATAAGAATATTAGGTTTGGTTTCAAAAGGTTTTAGCTCTAAACATTTTCACTGCAAATAGGTTTTTGGTATTTCTTCATCTGAGTTTATTGCAATGTAGAGAACAGTTGCATAGAAAAAAATTGATGGTTCTTCCAAATCCAAAGTATAAATCTTCAAAATTTTTGTTTTGGTCTCATCTCATTCTAGAGGTGCATAAATCTTGGGGGAGCCTTAAATCCTTTAATATTATGCATTTTAAGGATCTTTACAATTCTGGTTTGAGGCAGCCCCGGAGTCACCTGTGTCCTGTGGTGCTGAGAAGAAGAAGAGTATCACACATTGAGTGAGGACATACAAATGTAATATGGTTTTGCCTTGCTTCCCTGAAGGGAAAGTTTTCTTCACAAAGCACGCTTGCCAAAATGGCCTTCATGCAACATGCAGTGGGAACTAGGTCTTTGCTTACAATTTCTTTCTTTTACTGCTTAATGCAGTTGGACAATCTTACCAAAAGTAAAGCCCTTGGTAATTGTGGGAAGTCAAAGATGCAGGTAGGAGAACATGGGCCACCTTTCCTTTTGCCTGAAGGATTTAGACTGTCCTCTCAGCTCCCATGAGTGACTAAAAACCCAGACTATTTTCTGTGGTAGGGTGGAGTATTCCTTGTATTTTCTGATGAATCTGATAGTTACTGAAATTCACCTTGGATGACAGAAATGGTGTCAGAAAAAACCAAAGCAGTGCTGACCCTCATAACCCCTACAGCCCACTGCAGAGGACACAAGAAGTCACGCATTTCTGAAGTCCTATCAGCACCTTAACACAGCTAGTTCAGAGTGCCTAAATCACAGCACCATTAGCATTTTAGTGTTGTTGGAATATAAATGCTTCCCTAAAACTGGGATAAAATCTCACTTTTCTAAGGAACATTTACCATGCCCCGTTTAAGGACAGTCTTTTATAATGGAGCCGGAATCTTGGGGAACTCATGGACATCAACAGAGGGGACTGGGTGCTTCTTGGGAAGGATTCATCTGGCCAGTTAGAGAGAACTTCTTACGGATAAGATGAGCACTACATCTGTGAGTGTTCAATTAATTTGATTATTATTCAGTAATTTTCATCATGTGTGAACAAACAGGATTTGAACATCACAGGAGTAGACTCCTGAGGCAGCTAATCTATGAAAATATTGATAAATGCCCACAAACCTATTACTTGCATGGAGATGACACCTAGGTAGGCTAAAAAGTAATTGATATATACACATAGCTAAAGAAAACCAGGTCATTAATATGAAATAAAGATGCTCACTTTTCTCTTAGTGTAGATTATTCTTTCTTTTAAAATTTGAGAACACTGAATCATACAACATTCTTCTTTACCTCTTCTTCCAGCTCAAGTGTATTTTGTGCTGTTCTGTCTGAAAAAGTGCTGCTGGACATGTTACAACACATCTCCTCTGACGGAGATTTTTGTCTCAGCAGAGGCAACAAAAGCCATCTTTCTCACCCCTTGTAATTCTCAGCACTATAAACTGGTGAATGCTCTCTTTCAGTCATGCTACCATATTGGCTGTACCACTCTGTCTACAACACAGGTCCTTCACAGTGTTTTGCTCTCTGAACTAAAAAAAATCATAGAATGCCTCTTAGATCTATAAGGAATCACACACATGAGAAAAGACTGGGGCCAAGTCCCAGGCAGGCTGTGGACTCTGGTGCAGAAGCAGAGTGCTTAACAGTGCCCTCTGCAACATTATGGTGAGCAGTGAGCTCTTGCTGGGGAGTAACCACGAGGATTTAAATTGTGCTTTGGTCTAGAGTTGATGTTGCTCTGCAAAAAGCCACCTTCATTTCCTCCCATCCTCTAATGCGGAATCCTTCATGTGTCAGAGATCCTCACAAAAAAACCCAGATTACAGATCTGTAACAACAGATTTTGCAGACTGGATTACAGGATCTCTTCTGTTTTGTTTGTTTGTTTTATGATGACTGACAAGCATTTTTTGGTTTAAAAGTTCTTGACAGGTCCCCAAGAGGATAATAAACAATAGAACTGAACAGCATGATCATTATAAAACACTGTTTTGTTTCACTAAAACAGTGAAACAAATTGAGTTGGCTGAACTATGGGAATATTTGTGTTCAAAATGGATCCTTTTGTGAACAGTATTATTTTCAAATAACAATTTGAAAATGCTTCTTAGGCTTTAAAAGACATTCTTTATTGCTTCCTGCAGCCTGATGAAGACCAATTAATGCTTTGAAAATGTGATATGTCCTGAACTGGCTGTTACAGTGCTTTGTAATTAGGCATTTAATATATTCAGAAAATTTGTAATTTTTCTAAAATACTGGTGGTTTTTTAATTGGTTGTATCTACAATTGGTTTGCATATGCTGTGGTATCTCTCAAAAAAAGCTTTCGTACTGAATACTTAGCAGGTAAAATAATCTTTGGTTATCTTGTTTGTTTCAATAACCATTATCTCAATTTCAGAGTTGCAGCATGGAAATAACTAAAAATTTAATTTCACGGTAGAATCATTTCCATGGCATTTAATATATTATGAATAATTGTGAAACAATAAACAGGGAAATGAGATGTGTCTACGGGGAAACTCTCATCTGCAGAGACTGATGGAATGTCACTCTCAGTTCATGCTACATGGCAAATCATTTACTGTCTTTTTACTGAACTCTGATCTACTGGGAATTGACTATCTCATATATTTCTGGAAGCTGGTGGTATCAGGAGACAGATGCTAATGACAGTGGCAAATAAATCCTAGAACACAAACAGAATAATCCCAGAAAGTTGCATGCTGACCCTCAGGAATTTTCCCTTCCAGTTTTCATGTCATTGTGGTCTGCAGACATCCCAGATCCGCATTCATACTCTAAACTTTGTGGGTCCTTCATACTGAGGCAGGCAGAACTTTTTCTTCTTTTCTTTACTCTCAATCTTAATATTTGGTCTTCCATGTATGGAGTCCTCTCCTATTCATTTTATGCCAAACACTCCACCAAGCTTTTCTTTTTGAAAACGGCCCTTCTTTTATGTACTGCTACCTTCCTTTTCCACATAGCTCTCCTACAGTATGTTTGACCTTGCTATATCCCTATATACAGAAAGACAGGAAATTTAAAAATCTTACAAAGAAGGTCAACAATTCACATATTTTCCCACTGCAAATAAACCGATGATCTGACTTTTTAATGTAAGAAAACTCATCTCTATCATCTCTAAAGCAAAATTTTAACTCATCAGGGCCCTTGTAGATCTGGATACTCTTAAAGGATTGGAGAGCTTGATTGACTGGGATTGCTCAACTGGGATCTCCAGTGCTGAGTAACTGAAGTTTTACCTTTAGAAACAAAAGATGAAACAAGTGGCAACTTGTTTGTGGCACCTTGGAACTTTGTCGGCCCTTGCCAAGGCAACAAAAATTAGCCCCTGGGAGGTATGTGAGAGTTGCATCTTTCACAGTGGATTCATGTCTATTGGAGCTTTTTACTTTGAGACATGAGTGCCCTGACCTTGTCTGTGGAAGCCCAGGCGTGGCCATGGCCGTGTCCTGCCAGGCAGCTGCTGTGCTTGCTGCTGTTTGGAGGGTTTGATCACCTGCAGAACCCCATGCAGAGGATGCCATATGCTGCCATATGTCTCCTGACATTCCTCACTCTCCTTTCCCACCTCCCACTTGCAGAAATGGGTGAACATTTCTTGAATTTTTTTTTAAGAACTTGAGAAGTCTGTTTATATCTGCTCAGTTACATCACTTGCAAGATGACCACTCTTCCTACCTGAGGTTTGTTTTGTGTATATATACAATCAATTATCTTCGTAAATTGATACTCTCCTAGAATCAGCCCTAGCATATGTCCTATTGGCTATCAATTTCTCCATAAGTGCATCTTCCCAAGGAAACTCATTTTCAAACTCCTGAGCCCTGAACACTCTGCAGTAATCATCATCTGTTTCAACAGAGAAACTCTCCACTTATTCTGAAATATATGCCTTTTCTGGATATAAACATGTTTGAGATTAATTCATGTACTCACTCACCCTTGTACCAAATGAGCGTATATATTGTGTCACTCTGTACCACATTAGGAGGAAAGTCAGTAAATTATGTAAAAATTTCAAAAAAAGTATTGTTGCCTCAGCCCCTGGTGTAGCTAACCTGAATTATTTACAGAAACAGTCCAAGGGAGGGTGTCCAAACTTTTTTAAGGAACACAAGAAGGCAGATTTTGGACATACCTTAAATGAAATTGACACCACTTCTTGCATTACAATTTTGTATCTTCCAGATAAAAGACTGAGATCGACAGTCAGGAAAAACTGAGATTCAGAAAAGTACTGGTAAAATAGGTTTCTAGTGCATGCTGAACCGTGTAACTCAAAACTGGTCTCTTACACTATTTAGGAAAGGTGGAAAATGTTTCTGGCATTCTTGAATGGAAATTCAATCATTTTTAGTAAGCTTGTTCGGAAAAAATATCTTGGTCTGAAGTGTCTGGATGTGTCTTTTTTATACATGAATTTTTTATTTGCAAATGTCCAAATTTAAGTGTCCAGTAACACAGGCACAGAAGGCCTAAAACGGAAGACTTCTATTCAAATCTAGTTTCCACTCTTATTATCTTTAAAAATATAAAATTTAGAAAGTATTTATCAAAAAGCTTTGAGTCTTGACCAATTGAGCTGGTTTGGGCCAAATTCAGGGAAACGTCCAAAAGGAACGTCTCCTCAAAGGAAGGCAGGTTATAGCCGCTCCTCCCCCACCAGGTTCGGGAAAGAAATATTCCTCGGAGGAATGTGAAAGAGGAAATAAAAACTATTTATTTAACAGACACACAGGAAAAGAATAATAATGCTAAATAATGAAATCTCTCGCTGTGGAGAGAAAACCTGAAAGATTTGATAGTCCTTCTGTGAGTGTGGTCTCTCTCCTCCTTGGAGCTGGGTCGGCATGGGGGGCTCCCCTCCAGGCCGGGGGAAGGTCCCCCGGTGAGGTTCTGATGTTCTGAACCAGTCCAGAAGAGAAGGAAAAAAGAACCCAAAGTCCCAGAAAAAACAAGGTTTAACTCTCCGTCTCTCCCTGAAGAAACGGAGCTGAAGAACCTGGCTGGAAAGCAGGAAGGGTGCTTCCTCCACACTTCTCCCCACAGCAGAGAGACGCAGAGGAGTGGTGACCTTGGAGCACAGACTGCTTTGAAAAAGTTCGTCTGGCCTTTTTTTTCTTTCTCTTCCCTCCCTTGGGCTCAGTTTAAAGGCACAGAAAGGCACAGGAATCATATCCGGGCATAGAGCGATGATGGGGGATACACATCATAAAGTCACCCCAAGACACCAATTTACCCAGTTTCTGAGGGCAAATGCATGACCATTTGTAACTTCCACAACCTGCCATTTCCTACTATTGCTTGTCCAACATCTTAAAAATACAAACTCAATTGTTTAAAAACAAGGTGGGGGGAAAGATAACATAACTTAAACAAAAAGGAACAGTAAAATTGTGATGGCTTATATCTATTCTACAGGAGAAATTATGGGTTGTGAAAATGCTATTAAGTTTTCTATAACACTATTAGTAAATAAAAGCACAGAGCCTGTTTCTTCCCTGCTTTCCACCTTATGGTACTGTGACTTAAAATGAACAAGCAGAAGGTGTCAGACACCCCTGAATCATGACAGGAGCACAGTGAACTTCCTGCTGGATGGGGCAATGACTATTCCAGGTGGGCATTAGTATAGAATCAAATGAACATCCATCCACCATGCTTATTTGAAATATCTCCGAAGGGATTATCTATCAGCTATTGCTTTGTTGCTCCCCACAAGTTAGAGTGCAAGGAAAATCCCATGTAGCCCATCCTCTGCTGGGCGTATAACCTTTGTAATTACTGAAGTAGTAACTAACATGGACTACTGTTACACATCATCAACTTCACCAGTTCTGAAAACCCTGTGCTGGCCAAGATCACGGTAGCTGCTGCTGCAGACAAGCAACTTCAATGGCAAACAATTCTTGTGCCTTGCCATACTTCTCAACTGAAGATCTCACTTCATAAACAGTCAACCCTCAAAAATGACATTTTATGGAAAATGCTTTTGCAGAGTTTGCGGTGTTGGCCTGAGAGGATTGTGCTGACGAAAGTTCAAATTCAGCATCCTTAGAATGAAACAGGAATTTCATAATTTAACATAATGAGAAACCAGGATTCATCATTATTTAATTTAAGTTCAGTAAAATCCGATTTAAGCAGAAGACACTTATGCTACATTTTTAGACAGGTATATACATATGCATGTATATGTAGTTATACATAATTTTTATATGTATATAAAAATTACGGTAAATCAACATCTTCCTCTACTATAAAAAATGCACACAGCTCGGGGTTCACCCATACTGAAAGAAAAAAACCCCACATCTGTTTTACTACATGGCTTGACTGCTCAAAATATATCGATGTTTTAACCCTGTTAAAATGTATTCATTTTTATGCAACCAAAGCAACTGTATGTTTCATTCACATATTATATTTTCAGAGTTAGTATTGAGAAAACAGAAAAAATATGTTAATTTCTTCTCAAAAAAGTTGCTGGCCTTTTGGGGTCATTTCTCATTCTCTCCCTCAGCTCTTAGCAGTGTACAGTTTCCTAAAAACCAAAAATGAAAACAAAACCTCTCCTGAGATATTAGAGTCTGAAAGCTGTAAATGATTTTATGAGTCTGGTGCATTGATATTCCGTAACTACTGCTATACAACACTTCCACAGAGTAATAATGATTTCTTTCTGTCACTCTGTGGGAGGATCAAAAAGGAGAACAATGAAGATCACTTTTTTCTTCTCAAAAACACCACAAAATTTTAATGAAATATTTACTATCAAAAATGTATCTAGTTAGCATTTACTTCTCTCAAAGGTAATTTCGTAATTCCTGTTAAGTCAATTTTTTATTGCACAGTCTGCTAAGGTATAATGTGCCAAATATGTCAGATGGTCCTACAACAACACAGAAGATGTTTGAAAACAGGAGCCAGTTCTGAAGAAATGACACCACTTTCTAAGCTTTGCTCTAGGTTAAATCTCACCCAAGCAGTTCCTAGGCCTAATCCCGAGTTTGAGCAATGTGTGACTCTGACTTTTCCTGACAGATAGCTTATCTGTAGGGAACTGGAGTTCTAGGGTCTGCTTACAGGCTTTTTGTTAAATTTAACCCAGGTTCATCAAGATCACCACTGAACTGACAGACTGCCATAAAAATGTGCTTTGTCCTTCTTGTAGAAGCCAGTATCCAATAAATTTACCATGCAGTCATGCAGCCAGATGTATCAGGAAAGAGTAATAGGCAGTGTTGGAGAGAGCTCTGGGTGATACTGAGATCAGTCTGCTTCCTCCAGCTGCTCCTACTTCACCATTATCTTATCTCTTAACTGCTTAGCATCTCCCAGGACCTACTCCAGTGCTCCAAAACCTCACTACGTTGTTCATGTGATGTGCAGGGACATGGGTGTGATCTGAAATAATCGTTGGCAGACAAAAAAAGTAGCAGGGAAACTGAGATGCAGGTATGGTCAAGTGCTCGACAGTAGCACCCACAAGGCTTGGAAATGGCTGTTCTCAGAGCCACTCCTTCTCCTTCCCATATGGACACAGTCGAAAAAGCCAGCTGGAACAGCTTGAGATTTTATGCAGAAGATCATCTTACAAAATACTGAGCTGTCATACCTCTGCCAGCAGGGCAGACCTCTACTGGGTCCCCCTGTTCCAAAAGATCATCGCGTAGCAGACTTTGGAGAAAATTGTGGTTTGTAAGAAGCAAATGCACTTTACTTTGTTCTGAAAAGACTCTGAATAAAAAATAATAAAACAATTAATTATAATTCTCTTGCAGAGTTTGAGGCAAAACTGACTTCAGGCTCCTGAAACAGAAAGTAAAAACAATAACCAAAAAGTTCATAAGTAAAGCAAGACTTGTGCGTGTGTGTGTGTGTGTGTGTGTGTGTGTGTTTGTGTGTGTGTGTGTGTGTGTGTGTGTGTGAATGTGTGTTTTGATTGAGTCAAGTAATCTATTTGTCCCTTTGAAACAATTAACCCTGCACTTAGAGCTTCATCAGGGAGAGGAAGGGACAAGGGCTGATTACAAATAAAAAGGGAGAAATGACAAAGAAAACATAATGAACAACTGCTGCTGCTGAAACATTCCTCAGTCCAGACACTGAATCCAATCCTGAAACTGGATTGGAAAATAAATCAATAAGCCAACACATCATTAAAACAGAAGGAAGAGACTGTAAATTCGTGCTGCTCATTAGAGGTTTACTGTAATTGCCTCGCATTCACAGTGGATACAGTTTGAGCTGTGAAGGTAACACTTGGGTGCAGATGGGGTTCTAGGACAATGAGCAGTGCAAACGGTGTTTACTGATCAATTCAGCAGGTTTGGACATGGTCCTGAGACTGACAGAGTACTAGACAACACAGTGTGACTCCTGGCTTCTCATGTTCTCTTTTTCTTTTCTTCTATTTCTTTATTTTGCAAGATATGGCAGAGTTTCTGAGTTTCTATATTTCTCATGTTTATGTCTCTGCAGTTTCTACTCAGAAATGTAGTAAAGGGACAGCTTTTGCCTGAAAAAAATTCTCTGCTCTGAGACATTTTAGAATTTTTTTCCTTTTTTTTTCTAAAATAAAGAAATAAAAAAGTTGTCTCTATAGTTTGTTGCAGAGAAAAAAAATCACTTATATTTCTCTAATCTTACCTCCTTTTTCCCTCCCAAAGTAAAACCTGACACATGCTTACAGTCCTAAAAACAAATTATCTTCTGTTTTTTTCTTGAATTCTGTGCACACCATCACCTTATCTTAGAAATAGGCCTGAGTTGCAAATGTGAATACAGACCCCAGATTTCTGGAAGTAGTGGTTTATTTCTGATTTTTTTTGGTTTATCCTTTTATTCATGTAGATGTCAAATCCATACGGATGTCAAATCCATACAGAAGTCTTGCCAGACGTTCCTCTTTAAGTGCAAAGCTGTCTAAGTCATTCAGCTCCTTGCTGTGTTTTAGATGTTAGTGTTGTCTTTGTTTGCTAAAGGAGAATTTTAACCTCAAATCTAAGCCAAATAAAAAGACAACAATATAACTTTAATAAAATATCTTCCACTTTTAGATCACCTTTTCAGATCTCTAGATTCAGTCATGTGAATAAAGGCTTTAAAAACCTGTTAAATTTCTATATTTTCTATATTTTGCTTTTTAATAGTCTCCTCACCACAATTCATTAGAAGAAGTAAGATTTTGTAGGGAAAGAAAAAGGAAAAAGAGTGGCAAAACTAATTACAAAATTCTAAAAGAAACATGAAAGCTAGTGACAGAGAATTATTATCTTTGTCATTTAGAATGTGTGGAGGAAAATTGCTAGAAATATGTGGTGCATCTAATAAGTCTTTGGCCACAGCACTGGTGCTGCAATAGGGCAGTCAGTTTATGTCTTAGTATCCTTATCTTACTTCCCAGACAGTTCCCTGGAAGTGCAGACTCACACAAAGAACTGTTGAAACACGCCAGGCTCACTAAGAAAAATGATCTGTGAGAATTCTCTGTATTTTCAAAAGAGAGTTTGATGTGAGCACATGATTTTCTTTATATGAGCTGTGTATACAGATAGGGATTCCCATAGTTTTAAGGCTCAACCCACTTGGCAAAACTTACAGCAACTGCCTAAAAGTGTGTTGCCATTTCTCAATATTTAGTGAACCATTTAAATTTAAAATATTCAGAACTGTAAAAACAAAGACCAGTGGTGATATCTTTTCCAGAGAGATAATACATCAGTGAGCCTAAGTCTTCCAGGAAAAAGTATAGTGTCCGGTTTAAGATAAAACCAGCCACTTTCAGTTTTTCCAGAAGTTCCAGGGTGTTTTTAAACACCTTTTCAATAGATAGTACATCCTCTACTTTCACTGCACTGACTGCATTTGTCAAGAAACAATGTACAAGAGTCAGGCATTGACAGGATCCAGGAAAAGAGACAAAAGACAGTCCACATAACATTCAGGAGAAGATGATGCTGTATTGGAAGAGGTTAAGACTATGATTTGGCAATAAAATATTTATTTCTTCAAACACTAACACAAGCAAAAAAAACAAATTGTTTGGAAAGCAAAAAGTTTAGAAATACACAGATGTAGAAAGTTTGCTTCCACATTCTTAATAAAATTTCTGTGTCCAAATATCTTTTTAATCAAATATGTCCTTAAAAGTTTTAAAAGTGTCTTAAAGATTTTAGCTGATGTGTACATAACACTTCACATGGCTTTACCCAAAACAGATGAAAACAGATAAATTTTAGATTGCTAAAATGTACAATAAAAGGTTCTAGGAAAAGAACAGGCATTTTGTTTTTATATCCTCAATTTTTAGGAAAGGAAGACTAATGAAATCCAATTATATGCAGCTCAGTTCCTGGGATGAATGCCAACCAATCGCTCTGTCTCTTATCTTCTCCTTTTACTTTTAGGGCTTTGAAATTATGTCTGTGAAGAATTAGTAAGAAATGTAGAGATATCACTTATATGCTTTAATTTAGCCTTCTATTTATTTTCTCTCCAAAGTGCTGCCTCCGAATCATACCTGTTTTCTCACACTGCTATGGTGGTCTTGAATTGGTAGAAAAAAATAGTGGTAAGCTCCGTTCTCATTTTATTGTTGTCCACTTCCCTAATCATAGAAATAAGTTACACAAGAACTCCAACATCCATATAATTTATCTTTTCTCCCACATACTTTCTGAGATATTGATCCTTTTCAAAACAGTGAGAAAAGAAAACCCTCAGTTTAAAATTTTCAGCATCAGACAACCACTTCTATCTCCTGTAATAATAATCTGAATTCAAAAAACTTCTTTCTACTGAAGAAAGTCAGCATGTAGACACCCTAAGAAACAGTCTGTAAAACAAGATATTATGTTCATTGAACATCACTCTCAGTAAAAACAATTTCAAACAAAGGCAGTATCAAATAGCAAAACTATTATAAATTCTGTCTAGCCACACTTTCTTAACCTGGAATAAAAACCTTCAGTTTCCTCCAAAGAGTAAAAACATCAGTACAATTTTACTTAATCCAATATTAGTAGAGGTGTTGTTGGTCCCTAACCACACAGGTAGTAAGAATATCTGAAACTGCAATAGAGCTTTGCAGAGAAAAGCTCTGGTGTTGCTGAGCCCTACCAGACCTAGTTTGAATGGGTTTAACTGGGAGCACTTCAGTGTCTTCAGTGAAGTTCAGCACATTTGCAAGAGCAGAAAAGTTGGTCATGGAATCCAGATCAAAAACTCTTGTGAAAACATTTTTAAAAACTCACAAAGAATAATTTTTATATGACAACTAAGACAATTAGAAAATTAAGAGTCCCTTTCCGTACGTAGGAGAGAATTACTGCCTAATGACAGTTCAGAGATCGTGCGTAGAAGCCATTCTAGAAACTACCCAGGGAACCCCCTCAAAAAATCAACAAATGGACTGATGCTCAGAGGTAACTGTATGAAAATTGCTGGATTTTGAAGACAGTAAATGTTCTCATTCCCTGTGTTATTCTTTTGGAGGCCTTGTTTCCCCTCTTTCCAATTTCCCAAGTTTCAATGAAGGGACATCAGAAGGTGAAGCAGTACATTCTACTAAAATACTGTTTTCTGGAAAGCTTCATATAAAACAGGCAAGAACTTATTGCTAGCAACAATATCCTAACAACAGACTCTGTTGTACTTTCATTCCCCCAGCTTTCCCCTTTATGTAGCCATGTTCATCTGCCAACCAGCCATTCAAAGGGGAAAATCCATTAGAATATGATTTATAGTGCATCCACTGAGATCACATTCATTACTATTCTTAGGAGTTATTTCAGGAATATAAAGCAGGCATCATGCTGACTTACCCTACTCCATTATGCTTAGGGGTCTATTGTATTATTAAAGCAGTGGAATGTAGGAAAACCACACCTATTTTAACGTTCATATAAAATATTCATCTCTGTTGGATAAAGGTTTTCATTTTTAATACATTACATAGCATTCCTAACTTTAGTGGCAGAGGCTACAACTCAGGTTGTTTGAATTTATTTATATTTTTTCAAATGAAAGGAGATTTTCTCTTTGGTTTCTGTAAAAACAAGCAAAACTGTTGAGATGTCTACAGCTTCTGTGCTCAATAAAGAGTCAGAATGTTTGTTTAATAAAAAGTGCAGTTTTCATTTATTAACTGGTATATTGAAAGTACAGTTGTCAGTTCATATATAGGGAGGTATCTTAGTTCTACTCTGGAGAAAGATACAGATATGCATCATTTTCCAAGAGCCTGGCTTCTTCAGGAAGTTAAATCAACATCTCTAAGAGATCTCCAGAATCAGGGGACCAAGCCTATGCAAAACGCCAAGATGTCATAGCCTCATTCCAGTAAAATTCTCATAAAATGGATATCCTGGGGTTAGGAGACTTCAGTCACTCTTTATGACACTTTTTCCTTATCTGATTTTTCTGTTTATTTTTGATCTTTTGACTTAGATCTGGTACCTGATATATATTAAGGACAGATCTCTTTAAAAAAGCTAAAGGCTGGAGAAGGTTCGGGAAGGTTTGGG
>VZRV01003339.1:1827562-1944251 GCA_013398115.1 Falcunculus frontatus | reverse complement strand
GGGGAGGGGAGGGGAGGGGGGTTTCTAAAAAACAGCAGAAATTCGCTCGCACGAAAACCCTCAGCTGATTCGAAACTTTTACAGTAACACTAGAGGGCAGGAGAGCAGCTTTTAAACCCAAGCCTTGCAATTTCAAATTTATCTGGCTAAAGACGAGCTGGGGAACGCCTGTTTTGTAGGGGAGCAAACTAGAATTGAGGTATTTCTTTTCTTATAGACTACTTAAATCTGCTAAAAGTATCATGATTTTTATTATCACATACTGGCACAAGCAAGGTAGTGCTAATTTGAGCTAAAGAAACTAGTTTACAGTGAAATATCCTCTCATGAACACTCTTTAAACATAATCCAGCATCTCTCCATTCATTTAGCCTATGCAATCTTTCCTGGCAGATTTAGTTAATGTTTTTTCAGGCTTCTCCTCCTCCAGAAAAAAAATTTTACATACTGTTTTATATATCACAGTCAGTTGTAAAGTTCTTCAGAATCACTGAGCTACCCTCCCCACCCATATGCTGAGGACCATCAAGTTCTGCTCTCACAACTAACTTGCTTGATAGTCAAGAGGAACAGCCTCTTCTGGGTCAAAAGTGTTTCTGACTGCTGTACAAAGAAGATGTGAGAATTAGTGTCTTTGAACACAGTATGTCACAGAATCCCAACATGGTTGAGGTTTGCAGGCACCCCTGTAGGCCATCGGGTCCAACCCCCAGCTCAAGCAGGGCCATTGGGAGCTGTTTGCCCAGGACCAAGTCCAGATGGCTTTTGAATATCGCCAGGGACAGAGACTCCACAACTCCCTGGGCAGCCTGTTCCAGTGCTTGGTTACCCTCACAGTAAAAAAGTGTTCTCTGATGATCAGATGGACCCTCCTGAGTTTCAGATTGTGCCCACTGCCTCTGCTCAGCATTGCCCCACTGGGCACCAGTGACCACAGTATTTATTTATAAGATGCAGAATCATGCATAACTATTTGTCACATCAGAGCATTTTTAAATGCGCAATCCGGCACTAAAACAAAGAAAACAAACCTAGTCTGGAAGCTCAGATTAGGAACTTCTGCAGTAGCCAGTGCTGCTTTAAAATGGGAGTGCATAGGACCCCCCTGAACAAGTCACAAGCTCAATAATCAGTCATGGGAAAAAGCATGCTCAAGTCTCACTCCTAAACTACACAAGTGTCTAGGGATGTAAAATAAAGAGGGGATTCACACCATGAGCACATCTGTCAAAATGCAAATGTGATTATGCAAAATACCAAAAGCACCTGCAAGAATAGTCATCGTGATCTATCTAATATCTAGATAGCATGAGAGATTTTGTCTACTTGTCGTGGGAACATGTTCCTTTTTTTTTTTTTTTTTGCTGAAAAGTTCCCATGAAATGGTAAAGTGCTTCTCTGACATGCATGCTGATGAAACAGCAATGACAGGAGTTAAAAAGCAGCTGCAACAGCAGTGATAGGAGATAAAAGACAACCTTTAGAGGGTAATGACAGAGACAACAATAAACATGGGTATGGAAAAAAAAATGCAAGCAAAACTTATCCCAAAGATGCTACAAAACTGCTTTTCAAAGAAATCAAAAGTATACATATTTTAGCTATTTTCTGTTTCACATGGATTGTCTCTTATGCAGCCCTTGATTAAATTTCTTTATGGAATTGAAGGATGCAAGTGCCAAGCTATAACATCTCAGTATGAGAAAGCTGCATCTATCTGGTACAGTGACCTGAGAAAAGTCAAACTGTTCTCCTGATATATTTGTTTCAAACATTACGTCTTAGTAACAGGATAATGAAGTCCATATTTCTTTAAAAATAAATGCCAACAAAGTAGATTTCAGTTAGCTAATCAGAAAATATGTCATGGATTCCCTCTTCCATGCTAGTGATGAACTGCAGTGATGAGCAGTTCTCTTCACAGTGAAAGGAGATGAGTAACAAACCGTAGAGCTGCTCAAGCTTCCGTCCGTGCAAGATGTGCTAAGTCTCATAGGCAACAAAGTGATCACAGCACTCACTACTTCACTGTCCCAAAGTCTAGAGGAAAACTCTTAACCAAGCAGGAACATCAGCAGACTAGACCCATACAGATGTCACAAATACTCTACAGCAACTGAGATCATCCTTAAATATAACTACACTCCTACATGTGGAGAAATTCATTGAGGTCCTAGGGTAGACTCCATTACAACACATACACTTAGATGAGATAGGTGCTTAAGGTCTCATTCTAGTCAGTAGAAATCTAATTAACACAAACAACAGAGTCCAGAGAGCCAGTCAACTCCCCCTAATGCAGACACATATGCTTGGTTGGACACATTATTGATATTGCTCCACTGACAACAGAAACTTCCAGGAAAATGACAAAATCTAGACTGATGGCAAAGCAAGCCCTGAGCACATCATCTGCCTCCCAGTACATCTAGCTCAGCTCACCACCTCTGACTACATAGATACCACAAGTCTTCTCAACAGAAATCTAAGGAAAATAAGAGGTAAAGAAAATCTTAATGAAGCAGAAAACAACTCTAAGAGCTAAGTCTTACTTCTGCACATCCTCATACAATTTCTTTAAACATACATAGAGGAGCCTAACAGTAGCCAGTTAACATAGCTTTGTAATAAAAGTCACCTCTTGTGATGCAAATATTTACTATTTTCTCAGTGTTAACATTTATCCTGAAGGTGTTATATTTTATTGTGATCAATGTGAAGAAGCAAAAGAAAATTGTGTTTTCTTCATTTCCTTAAAACAGATTTCTCTTTTTTTGATTCCTGAGCAAGAAAGATGAAAAATCCTTAAGTTCATCCTAGGCACCTCTGCTAGCCAAAATGGAACAGTACTGCATGAAGAAGAGAAATCAGCATGAAAGAGGCCACTTTTCTAAAATTTATCTCCTGGAAAAAACAAAGCCAAATGTGATCTTGGTTGTTTTGATACAACCAATGGGATTCACTCATCACCACTGCAATGAGTGAAAACACACTGCAGAGAACAAGTACCAAGATTATTTGCTTTACAGCAATAGGTCTGCATCATCTAAATAACCACAGGACAAAGAGTGTTCTACGAGCAGCAAATCCACAAAGGCTGTTTTTTCATTGACTGACTCATGAGGCCCCCAAATTATTTGCCAAGTCCCAGCTTCCCTTTCTCCATAGTAACTCTAGTCCCTGTCCTCCCATGCCCTTGAAGCCTTCTGACACAAACTCCAATTGCCATCCTGAGCCATACACTTCCTCACTGGACTACTGGCAGGCCAAATGGAGCAGGTAACTTCTTAGTTGGAGCTGTAGCCTTCCTTGAGGAAAAAGGGGTGCTAGTCTGTCCGTGTCTCTCTAATCTTGACAGACTTCGTCAAAACTGGCAGAAAATAACTCTGCATTTGGAGACATGTCAAACTTTCTTGACAGTGACTAATGGTATGAAAGATGTTTGGAAGAGGCAGGCCTGATTTACAGCACTTGTGTAAGCCAAGCTAAAATAAGAAGAGGAAATTTAAATAAAGACCTCACTTTAATTGCAGATTGTGTTTTTGACAGCTCATGCAGTTCATCATGAGCAATCAAATAACAGAAGATCAGGTACAGAAATGTCATGCTAATAAGCCTATAAGAGATAACACAATTTCTGTATGAAAATGCAAGAATTCTGTAACATAATTGAAGAATGCTGGTAGGAGACAAGATAAAGCCAACTGCTTTGCTTTCCATCCTTCTCCTCTTCCATGCACGCCACAGATGTCCTCAACTGATCAAGTTCAGTCCATTTCCTGATTCACGTTTTTCAGACGCACTGAAAATCAAAATAATACCTCTTTCCAAGTTCAGCCGTGCTGCAGGCAGCTGGGGGAGAGTCACACCCCATGGGAGCAATTCAGATATTCTGCCTCTGTAACGTGGGGATTGCCAAGGGCTGCCCTTTGGCAGGTCTGCGGTACTTATACACAACATTGGAAACAGAAGCCTACATGGGTTTGGGGTGGCAGCGATGAAAAAGAAAAACCTTAGAATGAGGGCAGTAGAAGGTCACTCACCTTTTCCACTTACCTGAAGAAAATAGCTGAGTTAGGGGCCATCTCTGAAACCTTCCCAGAAAGATTGATACCTGTCCCTGGGCTATTTCAGAGGGAACTTGTCCCTCCTCAACACACATCTCCGTTTCAGAGGCCTCACTTCAGTTACAGTAATCAAGCCACAAACAAGGACACTTTTCCAATATCAAAGAAGACTTTTTTCATGTACAAACTGAAAGTGAACACATTCACTTTTACTTGATAAGGTTTACCTGGGTTGGTGGAAGGTGACCCTACTTGTGGCAGGGAGGTTGGAACTAGATCTTAAAAGTCCTCTCCAACCTGAAGTGTTCTGTGATTCTATGAAACATGTGCAAGCATCAAACTGACTTGGAAACAGTAATTTAAAAGCAGCAGGAAGAAGCTGTGTGATAGCACCAGCACATATCATGTCTACAAGTATTTTTAGAACAAAAGAAAGAAGATACCTAAAAGTAGATAAAAATATAGGAACTTCCACAAAGTGAGAAAGTCTTAATATGACTGTGGAGCTCTCCGTTTCCTCTCAAGATTTAAGACACTTTAGTGCAAGTTTGTAAATCAGTTTGTTTCAACTGACTCTCCAAACCCTCACCACTGTTTAAAGTACTATCAGGCAAAGCTGTAGCTATGTCAACACCACTTAACCATTAGTGTAGTTTTCCTCTCTAGTGGTTTTGAATCTGAAAGAGAAACTTAAAAATTATTTGAAACTACATAACATTCAAAATTTCCCCTGTTCACACCTAAAATAATTTTTAAGACTCAACCATCAGTTCACAAAGATCTTTCTGTTCACAGCATGATGTGTCAGCCCCATCTATTTGCCCACACGCCCGCATAACTCCTAGTGAAGGAGCAAAACTATGGAGTCTGTCCATAAGGGTGCTTTCTTTGAATGACCAGTTTCTCCATGAGCGCTGATGTCAGACCAGCTTCCTGCTGAAGAAACAGGACTGGAGCACGCCTGAGCAGAGCCACTGGAGCTGCACTGCTGTAGCCCCCCAGCATAGCTTAAGCAACCATTCCTCTGAGCCCCAGCCCCAGAAATAGCTCCCTCAGATGAGCTACATTTCCAAGAAAACATGAAAAAGCAGCACATAACACATGTTAAGAAGCAACATTAGATGATGTACTCTGCTTTGACAATGTAAGAACTAGATATATGCTAATGGAGAAATAACACTCTGTGTGCATTTCTGTACCTGCTTCTTCACGTTCATAGAGCGTTCCCTGGACCACTCCAAGATCCTACAGATGACAGGTTCTCTCTGTGCTTCAGAGCAGCTCCTGGTGACCATGGCTGTTCTTAACTGACACCCATCCCCAACGAGAGCATTTTCTTCTCTTCCAACCCCCACACTTCCTGTGCGTCTTTTTTTTCTTCCCCAGCCAAGACTTCTATCTTAGTGGTTAGCACCAGCTCCTAATTTTCATATTTTATTTCACTTTTTTGTTCTGAATTTCATTAAGTTTCAAACTCAGTTTCTCTACTGCGATATTTAAAAAAAAAGAGGGTAGATTCAGACTAGATATAAGGAAGAAATGTTTTATGATGAGGGTGGTGAGGCACAGGAACAGGTTACCCGGAGAAGCTGTGGATGCTCCATCCCTGGAAACATTCAAGCTCAGGTTGGATGGGGCTTTGAGTGACCCGGTCTAGTGGAAAGTATCCGTGCCCTTGGCAGGGGGGTTAGAGCTAGATGATCTTTGGAGGTCCTTACCAACCCAAACCATTCTATGATTCTATGATTTTTAAATTCATCTCGTTCCCTCTAAATTACTGCAGTTTGCTGCCCTGATGTCTCACACTGAATAGAATCCACTGATATCTGGTGAGTCATTATTATACCTGTCCTAAGAGGGAAATACGCCACATAGGACAAATCATGGGCTCTACTACTCAGCAGTTTCTAAATGTTCTCAAAATCTCACTCAAACATCTTTCATTGTACACAGAAAGACTCACAAGCTGATGAATACATACGCTGTTATTTCCATACTGACTTCAAAGAGGATTTTAAACCAACACATGCAATGAGTGGAATGGTAGCACTCATAACAAGCCACAAGTTTCTGAGAACTGAAGGTACAAAAGCTTGATTGTATCCTGCCATGGAAGGTATTTGTACACCCAGAAGGTGTCTTTAGGGAAGTTGGACATGATAATAACCCTCTCTAGATAGGACTGTTGGATCCAAAGAAACCACTATCACATGGATTAGTTTCTTCATCACGTGATCTAATGAAAAGATGAATGAGGATTTTGCTGTTTCCAAGATGTTGGTTACCAAAATATGAAAAAGTAGCAGACCTACAAATGGAGTCGAGTAAAAAAACCCAAATGAATTTACGCTTTACAGCAGGCACAAAAGAAGCATCTGCCATCTGCAGCACACTCTCTCAATGGCCAACTCAGAGAAGAACTGGCTCCCAAAAGGTGACACAGTGTGAGGTGAAAAGCTGACCTAACTAATAACTGGAGGAAATCACTGAAACCAGTTTTACATCAAAGTGCAGCTACTGCAAATAATTCAAGAGAGGGCACACAGATCCATTTTCCTCAAATGGAGACTGTTTGCTTGTGACCAGCTGCCACCTTTGTGGCCTTCTTCACACTGTAACCCTTACACAAGTCTTCCTTCTCCATCAAAGCAAACACATGTGATCATTCTTCTTGTCCCAGGCATACCCACTCCAGGATGTATTGGGCAACACCTGAATTACTTCAAATCAGGCATTTTAATGGTTCAAATTACTTGGGTTTCGGTAGTGAAAGCCAACATGTTTCAGCAGTGTCCTACTGGATGATTCCCTAATCTGTGCGATACCAAAAATGCCTGAGAGATGCAGGACTCACAGAAAACCTCCTGACACACCATCAACCATCCCTGCAAAGTTCTGAGGAAACATTTTCACCACAAGGCTGCAGCAGCCAAAGAGGGCTCTCAGGGCAACAGATCTCTATAGGAGCCCTGGCAGACAATCAGAGTGTACTGAGCTGGAAGGCGCCCACAGGGATCATCGAGTCCAACTCCCAGCCCTGCACAGCACCATCCCCAAGAGTCACACCCTGTGCCCGAGAACACTGTCCAAATGCTTCTTGAACTCCGTCAGGTTTGGTGCTGTGACCACTTCTTTGGGGAGCCTGTTCCAGGGCCCAACCCCCCTCTGAGTGAAGAACCTTTTCCTAATATCCAACTTTACCCTTCCCTGACTCAGCTTCAGGCCATTCCCTCGGGCCAAATTCCACGGACAATCTTTCACTTCGACACTGCGAAGAAGCCCCTCAGCACAAATTTCTCGGGGTATGGACTGCAGAGAGAAGTCCCAGGATATGTTTATTTAGATGCGTGTGGAGGCAGGGGCCCGCGCGGGTGTATGTCCGCGGCTGCCCCAGCGCTCCCGGAACGCCGCGCTCGGGGCGCTGTTTCCGGGCGGGAGGGAGAGAAGGCGGGGGGCGGGTTTGGGCGCTGCACCGGCGGGCGGCCCGCGGTCCCTCGGCGGCTCCGGGATCCAGGACAGCGCGGGAGCGAGGATGAACCTGGAGCGGCTCAGGAAGCGAGTGCGCCACTACATCGACCAGGTGAGCGCCCAGCGGGGGCTGCTGGGGAAGAGGCGGTAGGCTCCCGGGTTTTCCCCGAGGAAAAGCCGCTCTCGGCGTGGCTCCCGCAGCGAGGGAGGCCAGGGCGGGGCGGGCAGCGGTGCCGGCCTCTGCAGCGGCGGAGAGGCCGTAATTTTGTAATTATGTCCCGTTTTCCCTGGAAGGAGAAGGAGCGGCGGTAAGAGAGGGGTGCGGCGGGCCGGAAGGGCCGCCTGTGCAGTCTCCAGTGGGAGCCGGGGCCTCCTGGTGGGTTTTCCTGGTTTCTTCCTCGTGTGGAGAACGAGGAGGGGAGCCGCTGTGGGAGCCGTGGGGCTGCTGTGTAGCGAAGGCGTGTTTGCAGAATCCCTCCCGTTGTGCAAGCTGGGCCATGCTTACCTAAGGCAGGGGGAAACGGCCTCAATTGCACCAGGGCAGGTTCAGGCTGGACATCAAAAAAAAAAAAAATCTCTTCGCTGAAAGGGTGATTAGGGGTTGGAACCGACTTCCCAGGGAAGTGGTGGAGTCACCCTTCCTGGAAGTGGACGTGGCACTTGGTGATATGGTTTAGTGGGTATGGTGGGTTCTGACAAAGGTCGGACTTGATTATCTTGGATGTCTTTTCCAACCTTAGTGATTCTGCGATCATTACAGGGGGGAATGGATTCAAACTAAGAGAGATTAGGTTTAGATTAGATATTAGGAAGAAATCCTTTGCTGTGAGGGTGGTGAGGATGAAACTTGGAACAAGTTGTCCAGATAAGCTGTGCATGCCTCATCCCTGGAAGTGTTCAGGGCCTGGTTGGATGAAGCTTTGAGCAGCCTGATCTAGTGGAAGGTGTTCTTGCCCCTGGCAGGTTGGCACTAGATAATCTTTAATCTTTCTGACTCAGACCATTCTGTGATTCTCTACCTGGTGATTAAAGCTGCCCATCACATTCCTGCAGTGCTGCAGACGGCTCTTAGGAGGGCAGGGTTGTTTTCATTTGTGGATGGATTTGGCAATTATGTTGCTGCAAGGCTAAAAAGAAAAAAAAAAAGACACAAGAGGAAAAATGCATTAATAAATTAGATTAAATGTAGCATCAAACTGTTCTGCTCTCCTTCCAGTTCAGACTTGGTGCAGGCATCACTGCTGAGAAAAGCACACCCCTAAAATCAGCAAAGACATTTCTCTGTGTGGCCAGCAAGTCTGACTGAAAGGCTGGTTAGGGACCTGAGCTAATTTGATGAGTTTGATTGGTTTCATTTGCTGTTCTCATTTGAGTTAAACTGTTTCACCAAGCTGCTTTGCCACACAGCTGTATAGACAGCTGTGCACTTCTGAGGAAGGGGCATCAGGAGAAACATGAGGTTGCTTTTTTGTGTAATAATTCATCAACCTATAGTACTATAAAACTGCTCAACAGAAGTCATGCCTTGTGGGCCTGGATTACACCTTTCTTTTGTGCTATTGAGAGAACTATTTAAATCTATTTTCTTGTAGACAGCTACTAAACGTGTGGGGGGTTGGTTTGTGGGTTTTTGTGGATTTTTTTCCCTCTTAGGAGTGCAGATTGAAACCAAACTATTCTCTTGACAAACTTCCTGGGCATTCTTAATCCACATCAAGTAAGAAGTGTGGAACACATGATAGAAGAGACTGCTCAGGTCATGGAGTGTAGTGCTTTATGAGTACTGGGATACCATCAGTGTGTGCTTTTCAGAAAAGACTGCCAGACCTCTACTCCAGAAGCATAAACCAGTCTCTGAGGTTCTGAACAAACTCCACAACTGCAATGGTGCAGGAGAGGACAGAAGCCATGAAGGCTTTCTTAGTCTTCAGAGAATCACAGAATGGTTTGGGTTGAAAGCGACCATAAAGACCATCTAGCTCCAACCTGCCTGCCAGGGGCAGGGTCACCTTCCACTGGACCAGGCTGCTGAGAGCCCCATCCGATCTGGCCTTGAACACTTCCAGGGATGGGGCATCCACAGCTTATCTGGGCAACCTGCTCCAATGCCTCACCACCCTCACAGCAAAGAACTTCCTCCTAACATCAAATCTAAACCCTCTCTCTATTTCAGTTTGAATCCATTCCCCCTTTTTCCCTTGCTACTTGCTCCTATAAAGTCTTAGGAATCCTTGCAATGGCAGGGTGTTTGTTAAATGTCCAGCATATCATGGGAATCATATTAGGCCTCATTGCATGGAGTGGGATAAAAAGGAGCTACAATAATGCCTGAGGATCTTTTCAGGAGATAATCCCAGCCAATTCTGTCAGGTTTTGCCTGGCACCCCAAATCTGGTGGCAACTTTAGCTGGGTTAGAGGAATATACCTGCAAATTCTGCTTCTGTCTGATCTCTGGTTGCCACCACTCTTACCTATTTCACTCACTTCTGCCAAACTGACCTCTCAAGAGTGAAACTGTGTATCCAAGAATGAGGGGAAGTTCATGCAGGCACTATGGATTTATGTGAGGTTGAAGCATCTCGACTAGAGAATGAAAATTTCTTGATCAGAGATGGTGCTGCTGAAGTTACCTAAAGTAATTTATGTGCCCTTTTTTGTATATAGTATTCTTTTTCTTCTAAAATATAGCATTTATTTTAACTGGAGGAGGGGATTCTTGCTACTTTTTCAGTGATGACAAATCAACTAACAACCTAATGCCATACTTACACAGCACATATCTTTTGGTCAAAGATACCTGCATTTTGTTGAAGATAAATAAACAACTCCAAATTACTTTCGGATATCCCTTGGAGATTGCAGTATTGGCCCCTTTAAACTATATTTTGAAGTTACAAAGATCTGAAATGTGAACTGCCATTCATTAGAGACTACATGCACAAGATGTTAAATCTGACTGATGTACAATGTATTTCAAAATTATCCAGAAAAGCTAACCCCAAAGGAATACTAATTATTTCTGTCATGCTTTTACAGCAACAGTATCAAAGTGCCCTGTTTTGGGCTGACAAAGTAGCTTCACTGTCTCATGGTAAGTGATTGCTTTTTATATTGTATTTTATTAACCTCTTTCTGATAGTGTTCTGTTTTGGTGGGGGTTTAGTGCTCTTTGGCTAAATGTTGACATTTTGAGTTTGGTATAAGTGCTTTTTTATGATCTTTGGAATGCTGTTCTCCTAAATAGAGCAGAGCTCATCTTCCTTCTCTTTTGAACTTTGTGTTAAAATTCATGTTTGACCAAACTTTAAGGTTTGATTTCCTTAAGAAACAAAAATAAAAAAAACAAGAGCAACAAGAGACCTTGGTGGTTTCCCACAGGACTCACAGTTGCCCTGGGTGACAAGTACAAAGTGGGTTTACAGAGGGAATTGATGCTGGTTGCCTGTGTCTGCCTACAGCCACCAGCACTTACACTTCTTAAAGTCATTCCAGGGGCTTGATCCCACAAAGGCTTTGGTTGCCAGTTAGGTAGGAGGGTACTAACCTGTACTTCTGAAATTGCAACTCCAAGCTATGGAAATCTGGTGCTTTCACTGTAGTTAGGCTCCCACTGATCTTTTTACTGAGAGAGACATTTATGGGTTGTTTTTTTCTGCCCTATGTCCAAGAGCAGAGTAACCTGCAACTGCTGCTTTTTAAATCTGTATCATTGTTGTCTCCTTCTCATGACACACCTCTGTTATGACATTCTTTGTATTCACTGTCCACTGCACTATCTGATGTCTTTAAAGTTAAAATATGATTATCTTTTCATTGTAATCTCTCACTGATAGATATTGTAAGTTCTCTCTACATATTTATAAATAAAATTTTGTAACTCAGTAGGATGCTAGAGTAGGGGGAAGATACTTCTCTAGTGAAGCAAAAGTGAACATTCTGTATTAAAGTGTTTGAAGATATATTGTAAAGCAATGGTTTGTAATTTGTTCTTTTTAGAGGAACCACAAGATATCTACTGGTTGGCCCAATGTCTTTATCTAACAGCTCAGTATCATAGGGCAGCACACGCCCTTCGATCGCGGAAGTTGGATAAGGTAAGTCATTTTAGTCAAAGACACACTATTGTTACCCCTCTTTTAAGGCTCTGCCGCTAACCACAGTGACTTCTTCACCATCACAGGATTATGTTTATAAGAAAAGTAATTAAGAAACCTGCATGATGTAGTTTATAATGAGGTAGTTGTAGCCCTGTGTTCAGTCGGTCAGGTTCAAGGTGTTGTCCCCAGATGGGGTCACAGAAAAGAGCAGGGGTCCAAGGATGTAACTGCAGCAGGTATGGGAAGGTGGATTGTCACTTCAGATGTAGTTGTTTCAATTTTCCTTCTACTCTGGTAATGAATGGTAAAGGCAGGAGTGAAGTAAGTGTCCTTTGAGAGTTTAGTAGTAGAGAAAGTGCTACAGGCTTGGTCAGGAAGGACTTTTGGTGGTGAAAGGGGCGAAGAAGCCATAGAACTGAAAAAGGAGAGAGCAAAATGGAGTCTGGCAGTGTAAGCAAACATGTTCTCTCTTTGTAGCTAATATGTATGAAACTTCTCTTTCAGTTGTATGAGGCGTGTCGCTACCTTGCAGCTAGATGTCATGTGAGTACATATTTTAACCCCTGTTGGAAACAAACTAAACTAAATAAAAGACACATCTTGGGAAGATTAAGTACCTGATAGGCAGTGTAGATATTTATGTTCATTGGAACAGGTTTAAATTTTCTGACAGTTGATTTCATTCTTTAGCTTTCAGTTGGGTCACTGGAGTATCCATTGTGGCACTACTCTGAAGAAATCCAACTGACCTTTTTTTCCAGGAAATACTCCTCTAATATATTTTGTGGAGAAAGAATATGAACCATTTTTGTCTCATGTTTACACTTTTATTTGGTTGGTTGTAATCTGACCAAAGGAGATGTGATTTATGGTTGTATAACTATAGTTAGCAGCTTTATACTTCTGTATAAAATGTCATACATAAAAAGGAAAATGCAGTGCTTTCAGAGACACAACTCAATCAATTGGTAGATTAAACACAGAAATTTGAAATAGAGTAATGTGCTGCTTATAGAATAAGATGATTGTATTTTATTAAAACCTGTGTTAACTATTTTTAGAACCATACCTGTTTCTCTGACTCCATAATGCTGAACAGTAGATTTTTCTGTACATGCTTATTTTATAATTTTTGCATTTTTTTATAATTTTATGATTTTTGCACATTATAGATGACCAGTAAAAGTGCAATTATAAAATTACTTATAGCCAAATAAGAAAATGCATGCATGAAAAACCTGCTGATAAACACTGGTTGTTATAACCTATGCCTTTGAAACATGATGCTGTATTTATTGGTGCTTTATGTACAGATTTTTCAAAACCTTGTTTTTTACATGCACATGTTTGGTTAGTATGCTGCAAAAGAGCATCAACAGGCCTTGGATATTCTTGATATGGAGGAGCCAATCAACAAACGACTTTTTGAAAAGTACTTGAAGGATGAAAGTGGGTTGAAAGATTCTACCACAGACTGGGAAATGTCACAGTCCTCTGTAAGTGACATTATTTAAAAAATATTTCTGTTGAAAAAAGAAGCGTGAAGTCAGAAAGTGATTTCACAGCTCTATGAATCTGAAACTGTATTAAAGCTTTATTTTTCAGATGACATAATTTTCTGAAATTCAGTTCTTCTTTCAGTCACAAGTTGTGTGTTAGCTCGCCTGTATGAAAATAACTCTGTATGCAAAAATAAACAGTGCTTTTCAACAACTTCCTGTAAATTATTTGCGGACACTTTGCAGGAACTTCATGATCTAGCATTGGTTTTTACAGTCTTCTAGCTCTGTCTTGATAATGGATGCTAACATTTCTTTCAGTTGGGCTGCAGGTTCTGAAATAACAAAGCAAGATTTTTTCTCCTCCAGTTATTTTAATGAAATACTTCATAATCAAGTGTTGTTCTCCATGGGCTATTCTTTGATCACATTTGTGAAAATTATGTGAGGTGAAGGTGAAGTTTTTAAAGCTCAGTGAAAAAATTCTCTGTAGACACACAGTTTAAAGAGATTGGTACCACGTGTAGGCTGAAGGATCTGTGAAGAGTCTTTAGTTTCAGAGGTACAAATTAAAATTTATTAGCTGAAATTACAGTGTAGATGATTGACAGATGGCATTTTCCCTGTAAGACTGAAGTAGCAGAGTGGGTTACAGTGTTTATGTGAACTGATTGTGAATGCTGGTATAATGGGATTAAAGGACTGTTTAGTCTGATGATAGAGCTGAGTACTGTGTTAACTTTCTCCTTTGCTGATGCTTTTGTGGCCTTCTGACTGAACTGAATACCCATCTAGGGAATTTTGAAATAACATGTTAGTTAATAAACATTGTAGCAGAATTGGTAATTATGGCCTTTCACTGTTTTCTTTTCTGGAATATCTATGTTTTGGATTGAAAATAAGGATATATTTTTCTCTTCAGAAAAGTTGAGTCCATTGACTTGGCCTTTTTCATCTCTACTGTGGTCATTCTTGTTTTGCATGAAATATGTGGTTTAATGGTCAGCAAAGAAGTGTATTGCCTTGGGAAGTGACAGTTTCTCTATGTTGAATATGAAGGGAATTTAGTGTAATTAGGTTACAACTCAGCTTGTTTATTATTATATTACTTGTTTATTTCGAGCATGTGTTTGTTTGGCAGTAGGTAACCAGGCAGAGCATTCTTTGGATTTTTTTTGAGATAGTAGAGACAACTTTTTATTTAAAGACAGCACTAGAAAACCAGGTTCTATCATGCATTAAATACTTTTTACTTTCCAGGGAGCGCATTTGATTTGTGCTCCAATCTAAATTGCAAACACTGATTCAGTCTTTGACCTCCAGTCCTGCTTTTCCACCAGATCAAGAGCTCTATATGCCTTTTGCGAGGGAAGATCTATGATGCTTTGGATAATAGAACCCTGGCAACTTACAGCTACAAAGAGGCCTTGAAGCTTGATGTTTACTGCTTTGAAGCATTTGATCTTTTAACATCACACCATATGCTGACAGCACAAGAAGGTCTGGAGAGAAGTATTTCTCAAATACAAGTAAAATTTACCTGCTTTCTCAGTATGTATTTTCCTAGATAAAAATTAAGGCAAAACAACAAGTAACAGACTTCAAAATGTTAAGAATAGAAAATGTATAAAATGACTGAAAATTACTATTTCTGCAAATTTGCATTTGAACTTTTATTTTTCAGTCCTGCAGTGCTAAGAGTTGAAAGAAACAAAGTAACCCAGCTGTCCTGCTTGTTAGGTCCTGAAGCTCTTCTGCTCTGCCCAGCCCAAACAAAGTTTTTTTCATATGTTCTCAATTTCACAGGCTTTGAACCAGTGAAACCCTCCTGGGGTTTGCTTAGTTACATTAGGCATTGGTTAATAGAGCATTGTAAGTGATAAAATTGGACATGTGAAGTAAATAAAAATAATGATGTGTTACTTCATCTTTATTAAATTTTATTTTAAAGTTTAGAAGGAATAACTAATCAATCCTTAATTTCCAAAATTAGTAGTATTATCTGTTTCAGTGTATCTGTGCTGTTATAGTCCTAGCAGCTGGGATGACCATCATAAAATCCTTTACATCTCTAAGTTCTGAAATGTTGGATCTTGCTCTTTCTTCTGCAATATGACCATTCAATGTTTTTTAATTCATATAGAAAAAGAACTTCTTGAATCTCTACCTCTTAATAGACAATGTACAGAAGAAGAACAGGAATTGCTTCACTTTTTATTTGAGAATAAATTGAAAAAGGTAAGTCCAAAAATTGACTAAAAGGCTGGAGAATTGATTGAAAGTATTGACTTTGAGTGTAAATTTTCTTGGATCCCATTTATTCTGAACATTGAAATAAATATGGGTTTTGTAATTTTTAAAATTTTTGGTGCAGTACATCACACTTTATGCAGTAGTGTAACAGCTTTCTGTTAGTTGTTTTCTGGTGTGGTGACAACTTGAAATTCTGATTTATGTTTTTGAAAATTTATGTACTGATAAACTTCTAGGTGGGGAAAAAGAATGTAAGTAATGTAGACAAAACATCAGTTACCTGAAAATATTAGGCTATAGCAACATCATTCCAGACTGTTTTTATCCAACGATAAGGTGAGAACACTAAAAATATTTATTGCTCAGTTTTAATTTCTTCAGCCTATACGAAAGATAATGACTATGGCAAGCATCTTGTGTGTTCTAAATGAGCTTTTAAGTACATTTTAAAGAAGCATTTTACCAAATGCAAGTTTTATGTACGTTCAGTTTAAAAATAAAACTTAAAAGAACTTTAATGCTTCTTAAATATTTTTTTAGGACTAAAAATATTAATACTTCTCCTATGTGATTTTAGCTTAGTTTTTGTTTCAAATGTTGTTTCTTTTGTCTTTCAGTATAATAAACCCAGTGAAACACTGATTCCTGAATCAGTAGATGGTCTTCAGGAAAACCTGGATGTGGTAGTATCCTTAGCAGAAAGACATTATTACAACTGTGACTTCAAAATGTGTTACAAGCTTACTTCAGTGTAAGTGCACAAAGCAACTTTCAGGTTTTTTTCTCATATGGTGGAGAGTAATAATTGTGCCTGGACTTACAGCAAATATTGTTGTTCAGTGGGTAAACATACATAACAATTTGATATGTATTGCAGTATATATGTCATATGTTATATGTGTCTCAGGTATTTAAAATGTGTAGTTTGTGTCTGGCAAGGCATGGCATTTTTATAATACACAGAAGAAGTATCCAGGGTAAAACTCTGCTTAATCTGCACCTTCATCCATCCTCTTCCTTATTCTGGTACCTTCAGTTTTGTGTGCTCTCTACCTACTCCTTGTTTGGCCTTTAGAATAAGCTGGTTTGAATCAGTTGGTAAGTTAGGAGGTTTGATGTCTCTGGCCAATTAACAGTTACGGTGTTATTGATAATGATCAAAAGATATTATTAATTTTAAAAGCTAGCACATTATTTCTAATTTTGATGGTGGAGTATCGTGTATCGGTTGTTCCTTAGCCCAGGCATGCACTGCTGCTCGGTTGTCAGAGGAGTCAGAACACTACCATGGTTTGCTTCTCAGCTGCTGTGGATCTGGACTCAAGGATGTGTTTCTGAATGCCACAGGAAACAGAATTTTACAACTAAGCTAAACATGACTCCTAAGGCATACTGCTTGGTGTTAACCTCAGAAAGTTTAGGACTATTGCTTGAAAATTGCTGTCAAATGTATGGAAAAGATGAACAGAAATGTTGTTTGCTGTCTGCTGGTTAAATTTGAATTGACCTGCAAAAGAGCATTTTTTTCTGATTTTCTAATTGTATATTCAGCTTGACAGAGTTTTCTGTTATCCTCTTTTGTTAAGCTAAGTGAACTGTTTTATTTCTGGTCTGAAGAGAGCCTTTATTATCCTGGTAATAGTTACCTTTTAGTCACAAATAGTTTTCTAGTGCCTGAAGTGGTAATTAACTGGAACATTACATGCTATAAAAGTAGTTTGCTTTTAACACATTAAAGTTTTTTAAATGTGCATTACAGATTTGTTTAATTTTTTTTTTTTTTAGAGTGATGGAAAAAGATCCCTTCCATGCAAATTGTTTACCTGTACATATAGGGACACTTGTGGAGCTTAACAAAGCAAATGGTAAGGAACAAAACATTTAATACAAGTCAACAGAAGGCTGTAAAGCCCAAATTTTAATAAAGAATGAAAGATGCAAAGAAAACCCCTTATATACCATTTTAAAAATTACATATATTTTTCCTCCTACCTGCAGTTTCAAGAAAACAGTGGTAACTGGTAAAGAAGGGAATTGCAGAGCTGACAGAAGGATTGAGGGTTAGGAGGAAGTAGTTATGCAAAGAGTTCATGGTCATGAGTGTTGCTTTCTCTTAACCCCTGGCCAGGGAGCTACACTGCCTCATTCCTGTCGTTGTGATTTCTGTCTCCAGGTGATCTTTGTACAGTATCTGGCTGTACTTTTTCTGCTCAACAATAAAATATAATAAATTAAAATAGAAAGAACTCTTCAGCAGTTATGTATGCTTAGGTGGACATGCTTACTCTGTGATAGAAAAAAATTCTAGACTCTCCTTGCCTTTGATGTTATGAAGGCCTCTCTTTAGTTCAAACAAATTAATAATCACACAACACCTTCGTTGGAATTACAGTAATAGCTTACTTGCAGCTGGGGTGGCTTTTTCTTATTTCAGACTGCAATATAAATCAAGTGAGCAGCTTGAATGTCTTTATTAAAATCAATTGGAAAATAGAATAAGGAGCTCATATGCTGTGCAGTCTCTTGTGATGGTGCATTATATGTACACAGATAGGTCATTAGGTGTACTGGTACTTCTTGGTGATTAGTGAATGTACTTCCCAGTTATTTTACAGTTAAGTACATCTGAAAATGGGGCCAGTACTCTGATTTTTCTTCTAAATCTGCCTTGAGAAGCATTATGTACATAAGTTAGTGTTTTGTAAGCTGGTTTTAATATTTGTTTTTTCTGGAGCTGAGAGTTGATACGAAGTGCTCCAGGACAATCTCATTGGTTTAATAGCACTGTGCTCTGAAGAAATAGAAACTTTACGTGCTGTAATGCTATTTCCTTTGAAATTGCATAGGCAATAGAATTGTTATCCTGTAGCTTATTATTGTTATTGTATTTGTTATCCTGATTACTGCTGCTATTATTAGAAGATCTGTAGTAAGTTATTCCAGTAACTAGAATTATTATTTTTACTAAAAAAGTAATCACTTGGAATTATTCCAAATAATATAGTAATTTATTTGCTTTTGTCCTATTTTCAGCATATTAATGCACAGGACTCTACTTTGAAATGGATCTAGCCAGTATGTTATACCTTTTAGATGTAGGAAGTTGAATAGTGTTTTACCTTGACAAGGTACATTCAAGTGTAATACTACTGGCATTTATTTTAATGTATGTTAATGACCTAAGTTGTTGCAGAATTCTTAAAGGGTGGGAAGTATAGCTGCTTATTTGTGTGCTGTGAAGACTTATGGGTTGTTTTGGTTGGGTTTTCTTTAGCTAATTGCAAAACTGAATCTATTTTGAGGCAGTTTGAAGCATTACCACTAAAAGAAAATGTTTTGTTGACTTGTGGATTAGTAATGTTAGATGTTCTGTATATTTTGTATGGAAAACTAAAATACTTGAAACATCTAAATGTTTTGGCATGTTTTAATTTTCTTTTCTTGTTTCTTTCCACTATGTAGAGCTTTTCTATCTTTCTCACAAACTGGTGGACTTGTACCCAAATAATCCTGTAAGTTGTTCTAAGCTTTTGTTGCCAGGTAGTTTCTTTTTTAGGTGAAAGCACATAAAAGTTGTAATGTAATAGTTTGAGCTACAGAATTCAAAATCTGTTTCTGGATGAAGCTTGTAAAAATTATTCACTCCTTTTATTTTCTCTGCATTGCAATTTCCTTAAACCAAGGTTATTTTATAAAATTAAGTACCTGTAAAAGGTATTCAGTGCGAGTTACTTACTTTGATTAATAATTTAAAACAAGTGCTACAGTAATAAATGTCTACATGTCTCTGAGCAACCTTTTCCAGTGTTTGTTCACCTTCACAGTGAAAATTGTTTTTCTTTGACTTGATCTTAATTTTCTGTGTTGCATCTTGTACCCATTGCTCCCCATCCTATCACTGCACTCCTGAAAAGAGTCTAGCTCTGTCATGTATTCCCTAGCATTAAATAATTGAGGACAGCAATAAGCTTTCCTTAGCTCTTTCTTCCACTTAGTTCTTTCTTCATGAGGCTGAATAAGCCCCAGTTAGAAAGGTACATGCCAGCAGTTCTAGCTTGTCTGTAATACCAAATAATTTGAAGAACTGACTGTGATTTCAGTGAAAAGGTTTGTAACTTCTCTAATTATTATGTCTTCCTCTCTTGATGCTTCACTAAAATGAGTGTGATACATCTAATAATATTCTATCTTGACTTTAATGTGTAGGTGTCATGGTTTGCAGTAGGATGCTATTATCTCATGGTTGGCCACAAAAATGAACATGCTAGAAGGTATCTCAGGTAATTTTTTTTCTGTTTTCCGTAGTGAATCTCTTGCTCACTTGCTAAGTAAACATGATTGTTTGTAAGGTCATAAACAGAAGCCTCAGTAAACTGATTACTACTTAACTACTCCTTTTGTTGCCACCCTTTTTTTTGTATAGCAAATTAGACCTCATCCATAGAGATATTTTAAAAATCAGGAAGATTTTTGCGGTATCTCTCTACGTAGTCACCTTCCTGTTCTGGGCAGATGTAGTCCCTGCAGTCCCTCATGCTGCCGAGCTAACTACAGCTGTAGGTGATCAGGCCTCAGTTCTTAGTTTAGGGACACTCAGGCATTCTCCCAGGTTCAGGTTTCATATCTGGAAGGAAAGAATTATATAGAAAATTCTGAGATTTGGCTGTCCAGTTCTTTCTGTGCACAAGCAACTGTGGGCTTTTTAGGTTCGGACAATGCTGTTTCCTGTAGGTCTTCTGTATGTGTAGTGGATATCAGCACTGGAAAGCAGGACCTTGCTGTGAAGTAGGGCATTTGTTTTGGTACTGTAAGCTTAAACTGAGAAGGCATAAATCAACCTGTAAGACTTATTTTTCCTGAGACCTTCATAGACAATATATGTAAAGATGGGTTAGTCATGTAGATATTTTAAATGCCTGGTTATTATGAGTAAAATGTTTGAATTCCTTACAAGTAGCACTGGAAATTCTTCAAGAAGCTGTCCTGAGTGATATATTTGGTTTTGGTGCTGAAATAAAACACATCTCAGTGATATATTTGGTTTTGGTGCTGAAATAAAACACATCTCTAAATGTACAAGCATCCCTAGCCAGCAAGAAAGGATCTATAGATGTGTTGAAGAGAAAAACAAACAAAACAAAAAACCACAAATCAAACAAACATCAAAAATCAGAGTAGTTCTGGCAAAAGGGAAAAGAGGTCTGCTAAAAGTGAAATAGTAACAAGATGCTTAAATTTCTTGAAGAATGATAGTGTAAAGCTACCAAGGCTAGGGACAACTGTGGATTACACAGTGGTTTTCAGAAGAGAAACTTGAAGACAGTCAAATACTCACATATCTCATTGCTGTCGTGGGTGGCAAGATACAAGTGTTTGAATATGTAAAGTTTTGTCCCAGAAGACAGAGAACAAACCCTGCTCGAGGATCTGTGATGAGAAATAATGAGTTAAACTGTGGCAGACAAAATTTAGATTATATGTAAGGAAAAAATAAGTTTTTAAGGATAGTTAAGCAATAGGATAGAATACTTACGGAATGCGTATTATCTCCATGTCAGAAGCTTTTAAGAAAAGACTGGGCAGAGTCGTTATGAGCTGTTTAGTCATGAATGCCCTTGCCTTCAGATTCAGAAAATAATCTACATAGGTTTCTAATGTTCCTGTCAAGTCCACCTTTCTGTAAAGACTCCAGGTTGCAGTCGTGATGCTCAGGTTGCAGTTTTCAGCTCAAGACTTGAGTGACATTTTGTATACTTCTCTGATGCACAGCCTGTGATGTGACAAATACTTGTCTTCTTCAAGGCTAGCACAATTAGATGGTGAAATTTCAACCTAAATGTTCATTTGGTATTTCCATATCCTGCTTCTTAAACTTGGATTTGATAGAATATATTTATTTCAAAATGTATAGCTAGGATTTTGCAATACATTTTGAGTCACTACTAATGTTTTCTGTATTTTACTCAATTCACCTAGTGTATAATTGTTTATGTTCAATAATATCAAATAATTCCTCCTGTCTGTGAACAGTAGCAGAAATAATAAAATCAATTCACAGGAATGTGTTGTACTTCTAAGTGCTAAACAGTTTGAACTTTTAAAATGAACTTTGTTTACCACTGGTCATTACAGACAATTATCTTAATAGATATCTAACTGCGTGGCATAGCATTGCTATCTAAGTAGTCATCAGAAGCAGATGAAATTTAATTTCAGATGTGTTTGCTTGTGACTTGCTCTTGTTTCTAGCAAAGCTACTACACTGGAGCGGACCTATGGGCCTGCATGGATAGCATATGGACATTCATTTGCAGTGGAGAGTGAGCATGACCAAGCAATGGCTGCATACTTCACAGCTGCACAGCTCATGAAAGGGTATGTACAAAATTTCATATTCAGGAAGATTTACTTTAATACATAAGTAGCGTAGAATATTGACATACATCCCTTTAAACAGTAGCAATGCATTTGCAGCAATTATCTGGTGGAGAACAAGGGAGAAATAAACCCCAATAATTTAACCATCTGCACTTGAATGCTTTATTTGTGATTACTGTTCTGATTTTATAAGTTCTAAAGTCAAGTTTTATATATAGGTAATCTAAGTTCTACATGAACATCTTCTGAAATTTGTGAATCATGGTTCTCATACCAGGTCATCAACTGCTGTATAGTAATAGCTTGAACAGCTCTTTCATACTGTGAGAGGGGGTCGTAAAATGAGTCATGAACTAATCGTGTCATATTGCATAAAAAAGTATCGTATTTGATTGTAGTTACTGGTAAATGTAATTCTTTTAATGATTCCTTCTTCCATATTCTATTTGTAAATTAAATGTATGAGTGAAATTAGGG
This sequence comes from Falcunculus frontatus, assembly GCA_013398115.1. NCBI lineage: Eukaryota > Metazoa > Chordata > Aves > Passeriformes > Falcunculus > Falcunculus frontatus. Next base: position 1,922,011 of record VZRV01003339.1, on the reverse strand, counting down.
AAAAAAGACATCAGAACTAAACGTAAGTGCTGAGGAAATACATGTGATTCCAGAGCAGGTTACAGTTATATATTGGAGTTCAGTCTCTTGTTAAACAGAGTTGTAAAATCTTGTAAACTTCGCCTTAGATTAGTAGTCCATTTAAATCAGCTTTTACTTGGATGTGCAGTTGGCATGTCTGTTGTTTGTGACTCCATTCTTGATAACCACACAGAAACAAGCATGAACTTCGTTTTATGGTTTTTAGGTGTCATTTGCCGATGCTCTATATTGGACTGGAATATGGTTTGACCAACAACTCCAAGTTGGCTGAACGGTTTTTCAGCCAAGCTTTAAGCATTGCACCTGAAGATCCTTTTGTTATGCATGAAGTTGGAGTGGTAGCATTTCAAAATGGAGAGTAAGCTTGCAAAATATAATGAAATACTATCTTAAATATGGATTATTCTGAATTGTAATGTGCCTGTATGTCTACTAAAGTACTTACATTGAACTATAATGTCTTTTGGTTATAGTTTAGATGGTGTTCACCTTAAACCCTTGCTTTTTGCATTGTTCTTCCTTGTTTAAGATTGAACAAAGACGGAATTTAATGCTTGAGGAACATCCAGAGATTGATACTATCTTCCATGCACCCATCATTGTGTAGGTGAATGCCTGAAAAGGCATCTATGTGCACACATGCATAGAATTTTGTACAGCAAAACATTTTGTCAGCTCAGGAGGTTCCAAATATATTCTGGGAAAAAAAACTTAACCTATATAAAAAGTGCTTAGTCAATATTTTTAGTTTGATTCTGGTGTTATTTTAGTTTTGTCTTGTTAGCTCTTAGGACCACAATGCAAAATATAGCAAAATGTAAATTACTGGATTTTGTATCTAATATCACTCATATGATGAAATAATGTCATAGAAATCTTTCTTGAATACAGTTTTCTCATACTGCTAATAAAAACTCTTCACTAATTCACTTTTCTTTCCCCCCACCCCTTCAATCCTTAGCTGGAAAACTGCAGAAAAGTGGTTCCTTGATGCACTGGAAAAAATCAAAGCTATTGGAAATGAGGTATTTTTTCTAATAGCATGCAAGGTCATAAATTTGTAAAACTCCAGCAAATTCTGTAATAGCTTGCAACAAAACATATTGTGTTTATTTTAAGATAAAAGCAATGCAGTATAAATTTGATTTTAAAACTGTGTCTTCAGTGCTCCTAGGCTGAGACTTGACGTGACTTTTTCCTCCTTAAGTAGAAAACAAGTTTTGTTTGGTTTGCATCAAGGTTTAATATCACTGACCTTTTAAAGAAATAAAATTGGCTTTGGTGGATGTAAAAAATAGAAAAATGAGTTATTGAATAAATGTTTTGAGCTTGTGTGTTTTGTTAAGAATTTAAAATGCTCATAATATTTTTCTTGTTCATAAACAACATTTCCTATTAATTTGTATGTTGTTTTTCTTTTTTTAAAGTAGACAAAATTTAGTCACAGTCTAGGAAGCTGCAGTTATTTGAATTGTTGCATTATTTTGCAGGTAACAGTTGATAAGTGGGAGCCTTTATTGAACAACTTAGGACATGTCTGCAGAAAACTCAAGTAAGCAGAGAGTACTGGAGCTACATTTCTCTGTAATGCTGCACAAATGTGTTTTCTCTCTCATTTATATCAAGATTATGTACCACATGAGAGCAGTGTAGAATTTCTCTGTAAAAACAAGATTCTCTAAATCAGCTTATGAGCATAACTACATTAATCACCCCTTATCTCCCATTTATTACACAAAAAGTACTTAGTGTAAAAGCCTTTCTTTAACTATTGATTCTTATTAGATAGGGAATTGGTTGTAGATCCTTGTATGGGTGTGAATTCTAACTCTCTCTCCCAGTCCTCACATACTAAAATATGTCCACTGCTTTAATTAACATAAAGGTGGGTTTGTGCCAATTAATTGCTTGGATTAGTGCTTACTTTTTTTTACTGAAGTGAAATATTCAGTGGCATTATAACACAGCAAGGGAGTCTTACTTTATGGTTTTTAGAACAAAACTATTTAATACTTCATTTCATATTTCCATTCCATGAATCAAAAAAGTGCAAAGTACATATACAAGCTTTAACAGTTTTAACATAGAGACGTTTTCTCATTAATTACCTTAATCTGGCTTTAACCAGTGCTTTCTTTTGTTCAATCAATGCAATATTTTTTTAATGTTTTTAGTGGTTTTAATTGCTCAGTTGGTGTACACTGTAATTTTTGTTTCAAAGCTGCTAATGAGAATGTGATTATGGTAGATGAAAGTTGTACTTCTGCTTTGGCTTTGCTAGTAATTGCTTTGTGCTCAAATTGCCAATTAGTCTTCATTTTCATTATGAAATAAGGACGTATAATAGTTACTCCTTGTGCCAAGATCAAACAAAAGGCACTGCTCCTGGAATCTGTTAGTGAGTATAATTGCAGGGTTTTTTCAAATACTTGTTTTGTTTATAATTACTTTTCTCTTTTTTAAATTTCTACAGTAAGTTACTAACTGCTTACATCACGCTTTGTATAACTTCTAATATTTGCTCAGGTTCAGAAATCAAAGCTAAAATATTTTTGCGCCCTTGTAAACCATCTTCGGAGAAAATCAGGTTGAGCATTTGGGCAGCTGTACATACGCTTTGACATCTTAAAAAAGTCTGTAATAACTAATTTAGTAGTGTCTGTAATACGCTATATGGCTATTACGAAAAAACTTACTGGATATATGTCTACTCACTAGTATTATGTGGTTGAAATTTGAAAGCAGCATATTAAAATACAGTGGTAGTCAATTGGACTTGTAAATACTATGAGTGAAAATTAAATTGAAATCATGTGAAAGGTTTGCGCAGCAAGCAAACAGTTGTGTAATTTTTCTGCCTCAGTTGTTACGTGATGCCCTCTAACAACTTCATGTGTTGCTCATTGCATAATTTCATTATCACTATAGATGTTAAAATTTCTTGTGAACAGGTGGTTGCTATCTTTATTTTTAACAATGTGGAACTAGGATGTCAAATGTCACAATTTAATTTCTCAGAGTAATGTTGTAGTGTACATTTAATCCTTGTTTATAAAATAACAAATGCAATAATCAGTATAATTAATAGACAATTTTCAAAGAAAGGGTGGTTGGTATTTGATAGAAATCATGGATATGTGTAAACCTCCTTTTCTGATAGATCGTGTCGCAAAATGACAAAGGTACCAGTGTATGCAGCACTTAAGGGTTGTGAAATTTTTGCCCAGAGAGCTTTTCTCAGTTTGAATGATGTATGATTTAGTCTGATGTTGCTCCTTCTTTCCCTCGGGAAGGCAAATGAAAGCTATGGAAAGAAAGCCAGTGCCACAATGAGCAGCATTAAACATCTAAAGCAATTTACCATATCAAATAGCTAAGATCTCCAAATGGGACCTAGCTGTAGGCAGCTGTTTTGCTACATAAGGAGAACAGTGATTTCTCAATTACACTGAGGAAGAAAATTGTCAATATCCACGAGTCTTTTGCACATTCTATTATGTTCAGAGTGCGAAGCAATAATTTTAAAATTCTGGCACAATTGTGTTCCACTTTGCTAAGGAAAATACCCACAGGGTACTGTAAAAACACCTTTCATTATGAAGCTTACTAATAGATCTCCTGTATTTAACCCTAACAGGAAGTATGAAGAAGCACTGGAATACCATCGCCAGGCTCTAGTATTAATCCCTCAGAATGCTTCTACTTACTCTGCCATTGGCTACATACACAGCCTCATGGGCAATTTTGAAAGCGCCATTGACTATTTTCACACGGTATGTAACTGGCTTCAGCTGAAGGGCTGGTCACAGATTCTGTTATTTACTGTTTCACTCTGGCTTGGGTTTGGAACAGAGAACCAGCATTTTTTTCTAGCCTTCAAATTAGTGTTTATTTTATAATCTTAATTTGGTTTTTTTTAAATCTTCTGTATTTTATTGATTAGGTTAAAAAATGGCCTCTTTGGCAAACTTTGAATTGCAATTTATGTTTTAGGTACATAAGCTTCTCATGCAGCTGAAATAATTTAAAATAATTCCAACCTAGAAATTTTACAGTAAGTAAACAGCAGCATATGTTATATCTCATGATATGTGAATGATTTCCTGTCTGTATATATGTTCTTTTCTGGTTTTGTTTTCGTGCTTTCCTTGCTTACTACTTCAGCCAGTTCATATGATGGTGTTATTTTGGTTGTGCAATGTTTTGCTTTTACAGTGAAGACTATGCTCAGATAGCATCGTGGAACAGGAAACCAACAAACTGAACCATAGCAGCCTGCTAAGTACTTTTTACTGGTTTTTTTTCTTTAATAGGCCCTTGGTCTCAGGCGGGATGACACATTTTCAGTCACGATGCTTGGACACTGCATAGAAATGTACATTGGCGATTCTGAAGCTTATATTGGTAAGTCTCTAACTTAGTGTCTCTTAAAGTCATTGAGTCCTTTGAAAGGAGAATTATTCTTATGTCAAGAAAAATCACCTACCACTACCTAATTAACTCACAAAGTAGAGTATGTTTTTGTTTGGGGTTTTTTTGTTGGTTTTTTTTAATGGCTAACTGAGTCAGAACTTAACAGCAATTGCAGATGACCACTGGTTTTTGTGAGCATCATGACAGTAAATTCTCACCGGCATAAAGAAAGGAAACACTTTGTCATTAAAGGTATTGTTGGTTTCTTTTATAGAAAACATTTATTTGTGGCATCTTAGATCCCAAAGGGAATGGGGAAAAAATAAAACAGAGGTATGGAGTTAGGAAATCAGAGCACTAATGGTAATGTTGTTGTAGAGCAAGGTATTTTCACCTTGTCAAAACTTGGCTCTGTGGAGAAAGGATAAGTTCTTCTGACTCCAAAAATACAGCTTTATATATGGTTTTTAAAAAGTGCTTCATAACAGTAATACATTATATTGCTGTAGGTTTAAATTCTCTATGGAAGTTTTTTTTTTCCCTGGAAAAAACTTTTATATTATTTTTATAGATTTCTGATTCATTTAACTTAGTGATTTATCTGTAGTGAACACAGTTGATGTCCTGTCAAGCACGTTAAGAAGGCTGAAGCCTTAAAAGTAAAAGCCATCTGTGTGCTCTAGTGCTTTTCCTGCAGATGTTTCTTCTCAATATTGTCTTGCTCCATATGTAATCATTTAACACATCTGGAAGAACCATGCAGCCATGTGATATGCATTAATGCAAACCAAGCTGTGTGTAACTTAAACAAGAAAAAAATCCCCTTGGAGAATTGGGAAGGGAATTGGCAATTACTTCTCAAAACAGACATTTGAATCTGAGTTGTGCTTCTTGTATTGTGCTTTTTTGAAAAAGGAAGCTGCTGGATTTTTTCAGAACAACTCTATTCAGCTTCAGTCATTAAGCAGCATCAGCTCCTTGATGGAAGCAGAGAATTATAGTAGTTTCTGAATGATAGTTCCTTTGAGATTACATTTTTGGGAGTATTCATTTGAAATAAACTAATGGTTTGTCTGTTTTCCCAGGAACAGAGATCAAAGACAAATTAAGATGTTATGACTTTGATGTACACACTGTGAAGACATTAAAAAACATAATTTCACCTCCCTGGGATTTCAGAGAATTCGACATAGAAAGACAAACTCTGGATGAAAGCGGCATAGTAACATTAGAGACATCAAATCAAAGGAAAAGTACAGATACCAGTCGCCCACTGGAAGAAACATTCGAGATTGAAATGAACGAAAGTGATATGATGTTAGAAACATCAATGTCAGACCATAGTACGTGACCATAAATACTGGTGGAGAGCTCATTTTGTCGAAGTGTAGTATGTTTGTTTTAGCATTTTTGTTATGGTGTTGTACTTTCATGAATTTGCTATTTTTTATATGAATTCAAATTACTATGTGCTTAACACCGGGAGTTTTATAGTTCCTGCTTTATAAATATTCCTTTCCTGACAGCATTCTCATTAATCCCCATCTGGATCAAGAAGACTTTATTTCATCGATGCCAGCCACCATATACATAGTTTGAATCCAGAATATTGGCTGTTTTGCACATGTCTGTGCATTACTGAACATGAATTCAAGTTTTAGACACAACTGCACTTTGAAATTCAAGTGTGTCAAGGGAGGAAAAGCTTTGGAGGAGTCTGTATTTTATAAGCAATTGCATACACTCTCACTGTGGAAATCTGTTGGGTCCAGGTGATCCCATTGCTTTCCTGTGAGCACCAGCACAGTAGTGTAGAGAAATCTGGTTCTGTGCCAGTGACAGTGGAAATTGTGCTGTGGCTCCACAGAGGGAATTGAAGATGCCCAAGTTTCCCTTCCATATGTTAGAAAATACGGATTGGAGTTTGCATTGAATGCAGAATTCAATACCAATCCCATATATTCTTAAACATGAGAAGGTAAGGTGAACCAAAATGTTTTACTTCCTAGTTCTAAATTCACCCGAAGTTACATGTTCTTGTGAAAAACATAGTATAAGTCATAAGTGAAAAAGTATCCAAGCAGACTGTTGGAAAAATTAATAATTTAGGAAGCATATGCATCTCCTGGCCAGAGTCAGGTCTCTCTTCTTCAGTGTGGCTGGCAAGAAAAGTTCATACAGAGGGGTTTCTTTTCTTTTGGAACTTGGTGATTCATGTGTGGTGCAGGTGACTTCTTTGAGGTAAACCGGGATTTTTCCTGGACACTCAGGAAGAATCTATAATGAGTGTGTCTCAACAACTGCTCTGTTAGGTATGTCTCTTCCTTTAAAGGGTCTTCTGATAGTTATTTTTACATCTGTGCTTATGTATCTGAATGATTGTAACCAAGACTATCTCATGGATAATAAGCAAAGGCTTGTTGCTGCACACAGAGTAGCCAGAAGGATATTGCAAATAGATTCCCAAAAATTCTCAGGGAGCCAACTCCTTTTTCTGTATATCATTATTTTTAATCCAGCATATGTAAATTTAGTTTTCTAGTAAAACATCATGGCAGTTTCTAAATGGAAGGTGGCAAAACAGTCTTCTAGAGAATCAGGCCTTTTGACTGCTGTCAAACATGGGTATAAATCTTATGTTGTTTCTCTCTGTTACTGATTTTTTTCATTGGCAAAATGGTTTTAAAGACTGATAAAAGTTCATCTTTCTTCGTGCACTCCCCAGTTACGATCTGATGGTGTGTTGGCTGTGATGGCAACACTGGTTTATGTTATTCCTGCCTGTGGGAATCTACTGTGCTACTTCCTCAGTTGTGGTAGTACAAATCCTTGTGTGGTTACATTGTGAATGAAATCAGGGAACTGGAACAGCATTTTAAAATATTTTCTAGATCTGATCAATTCTCCGTTTCAAGGAGGGCAAGCCACTACTGTGTTGCTTGTCATCAGTGGGGCAGAGTGGTTGGAGTGTGAGGAAACGGATGGAATAGTGAGAATGGGCACTGCTGTAATGGCAGCATATTGTGACACTGTGCCTTGGCAGGTATCTGTTGGAGGTTGTTTGGCTGGCTGTTGCTAGCCTTCATTTATTGGTATTAAAAGTTACCTAGAAAGAAATGTATGCAAAGTGTCCTACATAGTGAAGGACTCTTTAGGATGTCAGAGAGATTCTTGATATGGCTTGGCTTGGCTCCAAGCCTTTTAGGCAGCTACAGTTGGGTTAGAGCCTGTGAGCTGGTTCATTATGTATGTCTCAGAAAGGACTTTAGGGAAAGTTTTATCTCCTCATTTATCTTCTGTTCAGTGTTTTGACCTGCTCTTGTTCTGTCCAAATCCCTGCCTTTGTACTGGCAGCGCCTGCTTTCCCTAGTCTTCTGCACCTCCCAGCACCTGTCCTGCTCCAGTCCTGCTCTTCCTAGATAGTCCTTCATGCCTTTCTGGGTTATTATGACATTCACCCTGGCTGTAGTTCAATTGAGTGTTGTTCTTGTCTTCATGAGGACTTTGGTTATTAGTTTTGGCCTGAGTTAACCTCAGATTCTTGATTCTTGCTGCAAGCCATTGCCATTGCCTCACTTGGCTTTGGCTGCTGGGTACAAGAGTCCAGGACTGTCAGGTTGGGTGGCTTATAGGTATGCCCCCAAAAGTGACATTTTTACTCTGTCCCATAACTTCATCTTTCTCTTCCAAGGATTACTTTTGTCCGAGAGTGGGGAGATCTGCCTTAAAGGTTTTCAGAACAGATATGAAAATGCACAAGATATTTGTGCTGCAAATGGCTCCAAAAGTTCCTTCGTAGGTACTGCTGCCTAAAAGATTTGAAAAGGAATAACATGTTAGTTCAATTGGTTAGAGCCTGGTGCTAATAATGCCAGTGTTGCAAGCTTAAACCCCATGTGGGCCATTCACGTAAGAGTTGACTCAATGGTCCTTGTGGGTGCCTTCCAACTCAGAATATTCTGTGATTTCAGTTTTCTCAGCCAATGCCACCTACTTTTATTATTCCACATCGGTTCATGTACTTCCTTCATGCTGTGGACAGCTGTTTGAGGACCAACAATGCAGCAGGATCTGAAGATTTGCAATGACCCTGTATATTCTGATTAAATTGCAGGCGGTTTTGCTCCTTCTGTCTAGTTTGTGTAGCTCCAAATTAGTCTCTTCATAAATGTGTGACATGTCCTTACTTTGGAGCTTGCTTTACCTCTGCCACCAATTCTAGGAGATGTAGTCCAAGATACTCCAACTTACACAGGAATTCCAAGAAACTTTTTGGATCTAGATATTGCAAAATTTGTTGATTGCAATCTAGGACTGAATAAGCCTTGCTCTGATTGATGGTCAGTACTTAAAATAATCATGGAATCAAAGAATGGTTTGGGTTGGAAAGGACCTTAAAGCTCGTGTAGTCCCAACCCTGCTGCCATGGGCAGGGACACCTCCCTGCCAGGTTACTCAAGGCCCTGTCCAGCCTGGCTTTGAACACTGCCAGGGATGGGGCATCCAGTCTCCCTGGGCAACCTATTCCAGTGCCTCACCATCCTCACAGTAATTTTCTTGCTAACGTCTACCCTAAATTTCCCCTCTCTGTTTGTACCCACTCCCCCTTGTCCTATCGCCACCGTTCCTGACGAAGCCAGGCAGAAAGGCCCGGCGGCACCCTTTGGAAGAGCTCTCGCCTGCTGCGTGGCCCCGGGGGCTGGGGCTGGCTGTGCATTGCCGAGGTGCAGGCACTGCTTCTTAGTTATCACAGAACCTCCCTGCAGGCACAAGACTCCTAGCCTCATGCAAGTAACGGTTACCGGCCTTTTTTCCTTTTTCCCACTGCTTTCTCCCCAGAATTTGGCTACCCCTCAGACCCTGCATCCACCGACTGTGAATAACACACCCCCGCGGTGTCTGTGCCCTTCCCGCCCTAGGAGCCGCTCTGGGGCCGGGGTGACAGGGCACCCGTGGGCTTAGGGCGAGGCCGTGAGAGGAGGGAAATGGGCACGTTTCTGTGTCTTCTCCTCGCACGGGCACAGTGGGAGCCCTGCGGCGTTCGAAGAAGGACGAGGACAGGGACGGAGCGGCCACTCCCCCCCGGGGCTGGCGGCGGTAGCCTCGCGAGATCCCACCCGCCCTGCGGCCATTCTCGCGAGGTTTCCGCTGGGCTGCGGGCGCGGCGGCTCCATGCGCTCGGAGCGGGAGGCAGGGCTGGGGCCGGGCCGGGGCGGCGGCCGCGACAGGCGGTCCATGGACACCCCGCTGCAGCAGGAGTCGCCGCGCCGCGACACGGACGCTCCGCCGAACCCGCCGCCGCCGCCTTCTCCTCCGTCCCCGCTGCCGCCGCCGCTTCACCCGGCGCCGGGGAAACAGCGGGAGGAGAAGAAAACGGCGCTGAGCAAAGTGAGGGGGCGCGAGCGCGGCGCGGGGATCGGGGCGGGGGCGGCGGCGGCTCCGGTGGGAGATGGGAGAGGATGGGAGGGAGGCTGCAGCGAGGGGACAGACCGAGCCTGGTCTGAGGAGATTCGTGTGATTCGTGAAGAAACGGGTATTTCTTCATCTGCAGAATGAGGGTGTTCATTCCCTGGAGAATTGGGAGACCCCCAGCGTCAGCGCTGGAAATAGTTTCACCTTTAATTGTGAAGTTAAGGCTGGCTACTGCCGTGGCAAAGCAGCTTCTGTCAAGGGCAAGAGCACATCTCTCTTCTTCGTCTTTATTCGAGCACTTTTCAAATAATACTTGCAGACTATAACAGGTTGTCCAGGGATGTCAGGGAGTCTCTCTGGCTGGAATTCAGAACCCATCTGGGCATGTTCCTGTGGTACCTGCTCTAGGTGACCCTACCTTGGCAGGGGGGTTGGACCACAGGTCCCTTCCAACCCTGACAATTCTGAGAGTCTTTGAGTACTGTGAGATTTTATTTATTCCCGAGTTTTTTTAATTGGAAAACTGAAGCACTGAAAATCACTATAACTCAGAGCTCAGTATAGTTAAATTCAGGTGTTAAAGTATTCAGAAATTAAAACAGATTGCCTGAAGTTTGATGGCCATTTTACTGCTTTGTGTGTTGGCATCATTCAGCCAGGGTTTCTACGCAGTTTCCTGGCCTTTATTATTGGGCAGTTTAGCTGAGTGTGGTGGGTTGACTCTGGGTGGCTGCCAGACGCCCAGCCAGGTGCTCTTGCACTCCTCCCTCAGCAAGACCCAGGAAGAAGGTATGATGGAAAAAACAAAGTGTCACACACAGCTGAGGGAGGACCTCATTGCAGCTTCCTACAGCTTGGTCACAAAGGGAAACGGAGGGACAGGCACTGATCTCTTCTCTCTGGTGGCCAGTGACAGGACCCGAAGGAATGGCATGAAACTGTGTCTGAGGAGGTTTAGGTTGCATATTAGAAGGAGAGGGTGGCTGGGCACTGGAACAGGCTCCCCAGGAAAATGGGGATCAGCACTAAGCCTGACAGAGTTCAAGAAGCATTTGGACCATGCTGTCAGGCACATGCTGTGATTCTTGGGGTGGGGCCAGGAGTTGGACTTCAGTGGTCCTTGTGGGTCCCTTCTAACTCAGGATACAGTATGGTTGTAACACGGAGAGAATTAATTTACTTAATTGCTAATTAAAAAAAAATTAGGGAAGACTGGTGAGAAAAAAAGATTGCAACTAAAAAGCCTTCCCACCTCCCCTCTTCCTTCCCAGGCTCAACCTCCTCTGCCCACAAGCACTGCAGAAGGATGAGGAATGGGGGTTGCAGATGAGACATAACAGCTCCTCTCTGCTGCTGCTTCTTCCTCACACTCCTTCCCTCCTCTAGCATGGGGGACCTGACATGGGACACAACAGGATACAGTCCTTCATGAAGGACTGCAGGAGTGTCCTTCCCACATGCTGCAGTTGTTCATCACCTGCTGCAGCATGAATCTCCTTCATGGACTGCAGGCCTTCAGATGAACCTGATCCAGTGTGGGCTCCTCTGCAGGGGCTGCAGGGCCATTCAGAGCATCTCCCCTTGCTGTGGCATGGAGTCCCCCATGGGCTGCAGGTGGATGTCTGCTCCACCGTGGTCCTTCATGGCATGTGGGGAACAGCACGCCTCACCATGAACTCCTTCAAGGGACTCTCTGCTTTGGCACTTGGAGCACCTCCTCCCCTCCTTCTCCTTTCATTGTTGTCTGCAGGGCTGTCTTATACCTTTTCCCCCCTTATTCCTCTGTCTCACCCACTACTGTGCAGCCTTTCTTGTCCACTCTTAAATACCTTTCCCAGAGTCTTGGCTTGAGGGGCTCAGCTGTGCCCTGGGGTGGATCCATTGGAGCTGGCGGCACTCAGCACTGGGCAGCCTCAGCATCCTCTGAGGCTGCCCTGAAACCCCTGCCAGGAGTGACTGGACACAGAGACCTATTACACTTAAATACTGCTGTAACAAGACTTAAAAGCTAGTTTAAATAATTTTTTTAAAGAGATACTTTAAAAATTATATGTAATCAGTATCTATTTTTTTAGGTTGTTAATGGTTAAATTGCAGCAGTTCTCAGGCTCTTCATCAGAATGTGTCAGTTATCCTGCTGTTTTAAAATGCTTGCAGAAACTGAGTTAGGGAATTTGTGCCATCTGTTTCTACAGTATTTAGATCAAATATAAATCTCCATTTCCTTTTATATGTGCAGGTGGTTATTCGAAGGCTTCCTCCTTGTCTAACCAAGGAGCAACTGGAGGAACAGCTGCATCCTCTACCTGCCCATGATTATTTTGAGTTTTGCACTGCTGATCCCAGGTGAGGATGAGCTGTTTCTGTAGGTTTTCAGGTGCTTAAAACCTAATTAAGGTATTTGGGACATTCCAAATCACATGTTTTTCCCCATTTTATTATTTTTGGGTTACTGTTACGGCCCACCTCAGAAGGTGGTGGTAACCCAGGTTCTTCTAACTAGATCCCTTGCGGCAGATTAGTGTGAAACAACAGTGACAAATACAACAGTATTTGTAAATAAACAATGTAGGGTTTATTACAGAACAATTTGGTTGCAAAGGAGAACAAGTATGGAACCGTTTTGTTGGTTATTATCTATAGTAATAATACAACATGAAAGTATTGCAATATGAAAGTGCAACAACATCACCAAAGGACACACACAAGGGAAAGAAAGGAAGTGGAAGAAAGGACAAGAGTGTGAGGCACAAAAGAAAGAAAAACAAAGTACAAGAGTGTGAGGATCTCACCACCCATAGGCCCTGCAACAAGACTTGGTTTCTGTGCAGTCTGGGATCCAGGTCCTGTGGGAGGAGTGGGGGGGAAGTCGGCAGAACACACCATCTATTGGGTCTATATTCATTGAGGTTCAGGTGAATAAAAACGGGTACCACCGCCGGGGTGGTGAGCTTGATGTCGTAATGTGGATGAGGGGACACCTTCTAAGACAACACAGCTGCCCATCCCACCAGCACAGTTGAGTCAGTTATGTCCTGTTATGTCCCATCAGCAGAGATGAACAGGCTCAGGTCACACGCGAATGTCCCGGTACTTCCCTGGGGGGAGGAGGGGGAGCCCCACAACCCAGTGGTTTGTGCAGGGGAGCACAATTTAGCGTGACAAGGTGCACAATCTGGCTCCACAGGATCCAGCTCCTCTCTCACTCACAGCCCATCATTCACCCTGTGCCTTATCAGACCAGAGGTTTAGCCATTACACAAGTAAAAGTTCACCTCCTCCATCTCAACCAAGCACCCTGGGGTCTCCACAAAAGGGGGGATGTTTTGAGTTATTGTCCCTTAACAGTTCAGTCTACTACCGTTACTTTAAATATTTCTGAAAAGCTGGCTGCATATGCAGAGACAATGGCATTCCTGCCCTTTTCCTTTACACCTGAGGTTTTTAAATGGAAATTTGTTTTTATATCAATAGGGCATAATTTAGTTTGAAGTGCTGATATTTCTTTTAACCTTCGTTGGTAAACTTTAACAGCCTGCTTTATTGGCTGTGAGCAAGATTCAGTCTGGGGCAAACAATCACAGAATGTTTTCATGAGTTCCGTTTGAGTTTAGTTTCTTCATTTACCTGCATGGTTTTTTATGTGTTTCATACAATTTTTCAAATAATCTAGTTTTATTCTTTTTTGTCTCATGCAAAAATAAAAAAGAAAAAAATTGGTTAATTTAAAATAAATCAGAATTGCTGGTAAAATTATATAATTTACTCAGTATCACAGTGGTAAAATGCAATTCCCTGTTGAATAAATCAATTTCCAGAAGAGAAACAAAACGCCCTGTATGCTCAATCTTCATGTGTTCTGAAAAACTGAAGATCCATCTTGTCCTGTCTTAGTGTGTGATGAATCCCCCCTCCATTGGCTCGAGATTCTTTCCACTGACTACAGAGGGATCCCGGATCTTTATTGCTGACCACGTTTTGAAGTTAGGGATTCTCTCAGAGTCAGTTTCACAATCAGAAGGAAATAAATGTTTATTTAGAGAAATTATGACAGTTTCTGACCTAGGTAGTTGCACGTAAGTGCAGCAACAAAATAGTAGGTGCTTCAGCTTTTGAGTTAAAACCATAAAGGGTGTGAAGTGAGGGAAGAGGAGTACTTAGTCTGATTGGAAGTCTTTGTGGTACCTTACATTGGTCTTCCGAACTTTGTCATCTCTATTTCCAAATGGACCTCTTAAAGGCTTCTGTCCCAGCTGTTCATTTGATAAGGGAAAAATACCAAAGGCAAACCAAAAATTCTCTGAAGAAGGGTGTCAGTTCTCAGTGTGTTTAGATGCACAAATGCCAATTAACAGTTTAAAAAATTCCAATTTTAATTTTGCGGAAAAGTTTGCATAAGAATTTAGGGAGTTTACTTATTTAGAAAAGAGAAGGCACTGACAACATTTGTGCATATAAAGTTTCATTTTCTCTCTTATGTGATGAAATTTGGATTACCCAAAAATCTTGCTGTTCACTCGTTCAGTTGCATCTATGGCAGGCTACCAATGAAAGATACTGTGTTTTCTCTCACGCTGTTATTTGTCATGTTATTCTCTTCTGCCTTCACAAATCTAAACTCACTAGAAATAAAATAATTTTCGTTTAAGTTTGAATTTTTCAGCATGAAATGTTTTGTGCTTGCTCCTTTTTTTCTTCATCTTGCTTTTTAAAAAACGTGTTTTCAGGCAAAAGATGTATTTTTTCAGGATGGGTTTATCTTCACCAGGTTTGTATGGCTACAGCTTCTTTCAGCAAACTACGCAGCTTAAATGGGCATTTCACTGCCGTTCTGCAGCGTTGGCTTGGCTGATTATTTGTCTTTTGACTGGCTCAGGATCACCTTGCTTCTTTTGTCGCCTTTGTTCAAATGCTGACACATACCCACGTGTATCTTTTTATGAGTCATCTCTTTACATGGGCACCCAATCAGGAATATACAATAAACTTTCAGAAAGTAAAAGTTTAATCAAGGTTAATCTCAGTCTTCTCTTACCCAGCAGAGAACACTTTTTGAGTATAAAGCATTGTATTGCCACAATCTGTCAGTTCACAAGATTTCAGCAAACTCTGTGCATGTGTCTTCATGTCATTCCAGCTAACTGGAAAAGCTACAGGACAAGGTGGGCATGTTCTCTGTCTTTCTCTGAATAGCTTTTTTTCTAAATCCTGTACCATGTGCATAGTGGCAACCAATCCAGAGAATTCAGTGATAATAAAAACATGGGAAGATGGAATTTCATGTCACCCAATGAGAAAGATTTGAAGCTACTCAGTGAAGAGGATCTGTTGGAAAGGGAAAGGGGCGTATAGATGCTTTGTTGCAGAAGCAGACAAGTTTCCTTAAGAGCTGTAACGTCTCAGTTTAACCATGTCCGGTTTAACCATGTCCAGTTTACCATGTCCTCAGTTTAACCTACGTCATGGAAGTTTCTATAAACTCAAATTTTTGTAGAGACTTTTTTTCTACACAGTGCTCTGTTAAACTAGAACTTGCCAGAAATTCATGCAACAAGTGATGGATGCTGGAAATTGATCAGGAGCAGTTAGACAAATACTTATTTAGACAGATATTTATCTATGAAAACCTATTAAACACAAGGTACAAGTTTGGTATTACAAAGTCCTTAGGCTTCAAGTACTTGCAGTTATGTGCTGGGTGAAGTATTTGTACATTTTCTCCTTTTTAATAAACTTTCTCTTGGCATTCTGTGTTAGTTGCTGTTGGTAAGGGCACCTAGAGAGGTCTAACTGTAGCTGTTTCTACGTTTTTATTTCCAAGGTAATCTCATCCTAGAGGACAAAAGAAAGATACGCATATCAACTCCAGTTTCTCTTTTTTTGTAATCTTTATAATATCTTTATATTATAAATGTTATCTTTAAGTTTACAATGTCCTATTATAGGCAAGCTGTAAAACTTTTTAAAATTTCATGTGATTAATGTAATTTTTAGTTTTTCAGTTACATCCATTTCAGTAAAATCATTTCAGAAAGTGACTTGTGTTTAGTTCATTTTTCAGATTCATCTGATTCACTGCAGTACATTTATTTTCTCTTGCATATTGACATCAAAATACGAACAAAACACTGTTTATAGATGATAATAAAGACTCTGCCTTCCTGACAGACTGTCTTGTACTCAGACTTCAGATATTAACTCTTTTTTTCAGATACTATTCCCTTTTTGTTTGTTTGTAAAGGTTTCTGAGCCTATTCTAGAGTTATTCCATAACTTCTTCACAACATTGTGCTCAGGATTATTGTAGGTGAACAGCATAACACTGTGGGATGTAGGTGTGCACCCAGAAACTGCAGCACTGAAGGAGCAGTGCCTTTAGTGCTTTCGGGGAACCACCACTACCGTGTTCTGGGTGAAATAACTGACAGGCTTTGACTGGCACAACCCTAGTGTTTCTGCTTTCTCTGCCAGGCAAACTGCTCATTTATAGCTGTAAAAAGGAAAGACTATTTAAAATTGTGCCAGTTCCACCCATTATGTGAATGACATCAGAAGATGACAAGGATGAAGGCTAGGGGATTTTAGCTTGACATGACAATGTCGATGATGAGTTATCTCATCAATTATTGCATGAATGGGTGGAGGAGTTATTTGACTCTCCAAAATTTAGTTGTAGAGCTCTATATACATGTAAGTGTGTATTTTATAAATACCCACCATGATTCATAAGTTGATAAGTATTTTACTAAGATGGGATTGCTGTTTGTATAGTTTACATATTGCTGTTTAGACTGTAAATAACTACTTTAAATTGCATTCTTGTATATCAGTCTTTTTACACAGTAGTGTTAAAAGATACTTTGTAGAAGAAGTAAACATTTAGAATGTGTTTGTTATTAAAGTTGCTAGAAAAATAAGGACTTAAAGAGATGATAGACTAAGTGTTATAGGAATAAATGTACCCTGAAAGATTGAATACCCTTGAATGCAGAGCAGAAAAAAAAGAAACTGTGTGTTGGAATGAATAAATGTGTACACTCAGACTCATCTGGGTTATTTCCATAGAGATTGCTCCAAGTGCCAACATGTGCAGTGCATCTGTCCAAAACATTATACGTATGGAAAGCAGCATTATAGACAGCAAACATATGGCAAAATGGAGCCAGCTTCCTGATGATAAAACTGAATTTCAGATCCTGAATGAAATCTATGGTGGTAGATACTTGGAAAAAAGGAGGAGACACACAGAGTTACTGGCCCTTCTGTAGAACTCAGCTGGAAGACAAAATCCTGAAGAGTAAAGAGTATTTTAGCCAATAACTGCTAAATACAAAGTACAAAAGTAAAGCAAGAGTATTTCTTCCTAGGAGAGGTCATTGGCCTCAGAGTGCCTGTAGCCCTGTGAAGCCCTGTGCATTCTTTGCTGCATGACCATGCTGTTGAGTTCTGAATGGATAGGTAAATGCATAATCCAGGGTGGGGAGCAGCTGCTGGAAGTCAGTGGTCTGAAATTTAGCATAAAAGCAATGTATAGGCAGGCCAGTGCGAAGTATTTCAAATTTGCTAGGTTTAGTTAGCTTCCCACTTAGAATGTTAATTTCACTCACTTTTTTAGGCACATTGCACACTTGGCTAAGACAAGGGTTTGAAACACTCGGTGAGGTGGGTTATGTACACTGAACACTCTGATAGCTAACTCGCATATGAGAACCAAGTCTGTTTGTAGAAGTGGCTCCATCAGAGAAGGAGCTTGTAACTGCTAAGCATTGTCACAGCTCTGTTTCCTTAACCTTCTACCCTGATCCATAGCAACAGTTATGGACAAACAGTACTGTGTTATTGTGCTGTGGTGCACATCAATATCCTGCTGAGCTCAACCATGCTTTTGTATTGTTGTGTGTTTCTGCTGATGCGTGTGAAGTTCTTGAAGATGTTAATAACACACAGCAACAATACTAGATCCCTTACTTGCAAGGTAAATTCTAAATCTCTTGTTTTCCAGAGTCCTGTTTATACATTTCAGACTCAGTTTTTTCTTACTAATAAGTGCTTAATAACCATATCAAATGTTCCTCAGTTTTGAAAGATGTTCGCTCTGATTAAGCTGAAAAAGCTAGAAAAGCATGTTGTGTACCAGGAAAAGATTTTGTTGCCAAAGCAGGTTAAAGAGATGGCACTGATATATCAGCTGAAGGAAACAAGGAAGGAGCAAGTCTTTGTATTTTCTGTTCTGTTTCACAATGTGTCCAACCATAGGGTTCTAAGTTCCTACAGGAAAAAAAAAATCCAACTATATGATGAAGCTGCTTGCAGTGCATTGAGGCAGAGAAGTGTCACAGTAATGTAGGAGTGGACCTGTGTCTGAGTAACAGTCTTTAATCTACAGAAAGTTTTAGTATTTTACAAAAATTGAAGATGGAAAGAACACTGAAGTAGTTATTTAGACTAGGAACTAAAATTCACTTCCTCAGTCTTGGATAATAATAACTGGGATGAAAAACAATGCTACCTCAAGATTCCTGGTTTTGTCTGATGAATATTCAACACTTCAAGTGTACAATTGTATTAGTCTAATGTCAGGCCTCATTTAATTTAAACCTCAAAGCACATGAAACATAAGAACAGTGCTGTTGATATGACAGAGAAGGAAGTTTCCTTCTTCCTGGGAGCCCAGTTATCTGAGACTTTTTTACTGTTGTAGCTGTTAGACAGCACAGAGACATTGCTTCCAGCACAGCTATAGATTGCCACAATAAAATTTCCTCCTTTACTTACACATTTTAAAATACATCTTTTAACTCTATGTAATTATGGAAAGTATTAAGTTTTATCTTCTTTGAAACGGATGAGAAGAAATCTGTCTTTCTACATCTGCTTTGCATCTTGGTGTTACCTCCACAGCCATGCTGTAGCATCTTTCAGCCCTGGCCATGCCCTAGCAGGAATTTTTGCAGTTACCTACTTACAGTTTATGCAATGCTGTTCCTATCCTAGAATGTCAGAATATGCTGGGTATATATGGATAGAATGACTCTTCCTCTCTTCCTTGGAAATAGAATTTATCCTCTTCAAGCTGTAGAAACACTCCATAACTGCTATTTGCAAAGCATGTTAATTAAAAAAGCCCTCTAGGTACCTTGTTTTGGTTTTTTAACATTTCTTCTGGCTACAGGATCAAACATAAATTTGGTGGGTGTACAAAACCATTGGTTATTGACAGCACTGCTCTTTATGGTCTCCTCCTAACACTGTAAGTGGAATCCACATGGATGCATATTTTTAAAAGAAAAAATTACTTGGGAGCAGTGTTGTTTTGAGCTACCACATGCGTGGATCCTGTGATCCAATCCATATTTTTGCTCTTTCTCACTCATTGTGAAATCTGGTTTTGAAAGAGCTATGAGATTGAAATACAACTGGAGCTCTGTGTGTTTATTGTCTCCTGGTGCCAGTGGTGAGTTGGTCTGAAGGCCATAGGTGACAATGGAATTATGAACATAGATGTTTTAAAGATATGGGCTTGTGTTAAGATTTGTTCAGAAACTTGATGCAATATATAGTCATCATTAACTCAGTTTAAGACAAACTGTTTTATATCAGAGTTGCAGGCATTTAAAGCATGTACATGCCATGGCTCACAATAACTTAGCCGATGGGTTCTAATTCATTGAATCACCTCAGTTTCATAGTGGTTGTGGTGTGCCAGCCCTGAGGTTTTTGTCAGGCACATTAAACATTTACCCATGGAGTGGGATCTATGCCAATAAATTCTTGAAGAATCAGAATTATTTTAAGTACCTGTTTCTTTTGCTAGAAATGCTTTGGATTTACACAGCAACTGTTGGTCACAACTAGACTTTGCATGTACATTGATAACACATGGATGTCAGATGGAGTTTATTTATTTGTGTATAATTCAGTGGATTATATTGCCAACTATTAGGTTATTTATTCTTTCTTAAAGGTGGAAATCTCTTTAAATATAGTGGCAGCCTGGAAACTGCCCCTTCACTGCAATCTTTTACTTAACTTTTTCTGTTTCAGTGACAGAAGACTTTTCCTAGCATGCCCAAGAAGTTCCCCAAAAGCACTGCTGTTACTCAAATCTCTTAAATTGTGAAGTATTAAAGTTTTGATCCTGCACAATTGGAAGTGTATGCTCTGCAATTTAGGGCAACAAAATGAACTGGAGATATTTGTGTCAGTTCAGAATAAATTTCACAGTTGCATACAGAACTCTGATGTTCTGTAACTTTTTGTCATGTATGTAATTAGGTGCCCTCTAGGTACCACTGCTTAACATGTAAATGTTAAGACTTGCAATTTCTCAAAGAAGATGAGAATTACTATGTGATCCTTCTGGTTTTATGTTTTCCCTAGCCCTGAAAAGAATAATAAGTAACAGAAAATAAAATTGTTTCTTGTTGCAGCCTTTACCCTCATCTCTACTCAAGAGCATATATTAACTTTAGAAATCCTGAAGACATCCTTCTTTTTAGAGATCGCTTTGATGGCTATGTCTTCATTGATAATAAAGGTTGGACTATTTGTAAGATATTAAATGTGTATATATACATATACCATTTTAGAGCATCAACTTGCTTCCTTTTTGCTAGTTATGCCATTATTTCTTCACTATGCAGTTAATTACATAAAAATATATTAACATTTAGCACTTAAAAGATAATAAAGTGGAAAAAATATTTGTCCATGCAGTCTTGCTTGTCTGTGCAGTGTGCATGCTTTATGTGCATTCTTGTACTTTAGGCAATGCACTATCAAGATCATACTAAGAAAATTACCTTATGCAACTTCACAATTCATTACAACAGTAACTGAATACATTGTGGGCATGAATTTTTACATCGTCAGTGTGTTTCTGAGACAAAGTTACGCCACTGACTCCTGTTTGGAAAAAGCAAGAGGAAACCTTCAAGATCTTGGTTGCCCACTTTTAAGACATGTAGAGATTGAATTTTTAGGGCCTTTGCAGACATCTTGAGTTGAGTTCCAATAACAAGAATGGCAGAATTGATTGCCAGTTGTAAAATGTTCAGTCTGCAAAAGTTTGCCCAACAGTAAAAAAGTCTGTAATGTAGGTGTGGATAAATCCAGGTCTCCTGCAGGAATATGAAACTGCCATCAGTAAGAAGTGGTTTAGCAGAACTTCAGCAGTTCCTTGCCTCGTTCAGGCATACCTTCTGTAAAAAATTGCATAGGTTATATAAAAAGGCATCGATTTGTGGGTCTTTTGTACAGACATTTTCTATTCCGTACACGCAGAGTTGCAGAGGTCCTGTGACAAGTAGTCCTGCCCAGTCATACTAGAAACTGATCTCCAAAGAAGGTGTCTGTCAAACTAATGAATTCCTCTTCAGCATTTCCTTCCTGAGATGTTTTATTTGCTTCTAATATCCCTCAGATTTGGAGGGTTTTTGTAGAGATGAAGAACACATTCCTAACAGTGTGCATTTCCCAGATTTCAGATTCTGGGTGTTTTAAGATTAAAAACTAGGAAGAAGTTATTTTTATGATTCTGCTAAGACTTTACTTTGCCTCATTTTGCCACATTCTTCAATATTATGCTGGACTGAAGCCAGAACACTCTGCAAAACTGAGCTTGGACACAGTTGGCCAGTTTGGCATGATTGCTTGTGCAAATAAAGAGCACAAGGTTTGATCAGAAGTGCCCTCTGGTGAGGCGTGCGGCAGCATTGCATTATGAGGATAAAACTGAAACAAGGATTAGCAGGTTCAGTAAGGTTAACAAATGTTCTAGCAGATTGAACACAAGTTTTTTGTGGACTTGTGGAAAGCGTAATCTTGAACGTGCTGCAAGTGGAAACCGAGTGAAATTGAAAACCCACACACAGTTCGGATTCCAGTCCGAAGAAGAAGCCAGTGTTTGAGGCACAATTCAAACCAAAGAATCCCTGCCAGTAAACAGGAGTTGCATAGTCCATCATAAACAGAGAAATTTCACACAATTCTACATGCTGAGTTTTACAGTTGTGGTTCTGAAAGGAGATGCTTTGTTTTTTATTGCGTGTTACCCAGCATTTATTTATTTTTTAAGCTTTTAGGCAACAAAGCTTTAGAAAAGCAACAGTTTCAGATTGATTTCCTAGTAGTACTTAATCACTTGTCAGACTGAGATTTTGTGATAGATCTTTCTAATCAATGTCTGTGAATAATTGAAAGGGAACTATAAATGATAATGCAAGAATTTTATTGTGCAGTAGTTGTCATCTTCATTTCCACAGTCTTGTCAGCATGTCCAAATAAAATATAAATTTTTTTTAAATTTAAAATACCTCTACACGTAAATTTTCATTAGAAGTTTAGGAGTGAATTGTAGAAACAATTACTTTTGTTTTCACATAGGACTGCCCAACATGTGTTCAAGAGTTTTGGAAATCTTACTTTAAGATAGGGAATGTTTCTCCCCCTCAAAAAATTAAGGATTGATTTCTTTTAAGGTTTGGAATATCCTGCAGTGGTTGAATTTGCTCCATTCCAGAAGATTTCAAAAAAGAAACTGAAGAAGAAAGATGCCAAAGCTGGGAGCATTGAAGATGGTAAATGTCTTTTCTTGACATCACAGTGGAAAATTTCTGTTATGCCTTGCAAAGTGTTAACATAATTCAAAAATTTTTCTTCGCAGATCCAGAATATAGGAAATTTTTAGAGAGTTATTCTGCTGAGGAAGAGAAGATCTGTGCCAATCCTGAGATTCTTTTGGGGGAGATTGAGGCCAAAACAAGGGAACTCATTGGTCTGTTTTCTTAATTTTTCTTGTTATTGAGAATATTCAGTATCTTACTTTTATATCTTTATGATATTACCTGCAAGAGCTGACCTGTTCAGTCTAACAGATTTATATTACCACAGTTAAATATTTGTTATCCAGCCAAGTAGTAGCACTAAACCTCTTAAGTCTCTATGCATGGAATCACTTGGCTTCACTTGAACTTTTGCGTGCACACACACTGGCTTCAGAAATAGGTCCTTAATAATTCTGAATACTTACAGATGTATTAGTAGGTGGAAGATTTATTTTTAAAATACAAAATAGCTGAATATGTAACAATTGATCCCTGATATTAGCTGCTTTTATTAAGGAACATGAAATGATCTCTCTCTGTTCTCATGGTCGAGATTCTGGAAAAGCTCTGAAAGTAAGGCAACACCTTGTTTTCTGTATGCATGCAGCATGACTTTCACAGTCCTGGGGGGAACTTTAGGTAAGGTCAGCACTGAAATCTTCAGTGCTGTTTTCAGGGTGACATGGAATTTTGATGTATCTTCAAGTGATAACATGCAGAACACTTACTCTTTCCCCAGGTGTGACAACTGAGTAGGAAAAAAATTGACTTTTGCTGTTATTTCTTTACAGTGGAAAGGTGGCCACCTCTTTTGTTTAGAATCATTTAGGTTGGAAACTTGCTGTTTAAGAACATCAAGTACAACCATTAACCCAACAGTGCCAAGTCCACCACTAAACCATGCCCCCAAATGCCACAACTGCACATCTTTTAAATACCTCCAGGGACAGGGACTCCACCATTTTCCTGGGCAGCCTGGTCCAGTGCTTGAGAGTCTTTTGTGAAGAAATTGTTCCTAGTTTCCAATATAAACCTGCTCAGTTGCATCTTGAGGCCATTTCCTCTTTCCTGTCACTTGTTACTGCTGTTTGGGAGTTGACTGGAGAGATTTGGAACTGTAACAATTTAGAGGAAATGGATGTGGACATTTAGATAACTCTGTTATCCATAAAACTTGTTTGTTGCTGTTTTAGATGGGGAGGTTACCCAATAATTTTTATTTACCCCTGATCTTCCATGGTATTTAACAGCAGAGTAAAGGCAGTAAAAAAATTTTAATAAGTTTGAAATTTACAAAAAGTTAACAGTTTCAAGAACATTTATTAATTTAAAAATGTTCTATCAGTGAAGATGGTTAATCTTGAGAGTTGCAGATTTCTGAATAACAGTATTGACTGAAGGCAGCTTTACATTAAGACTTTTAGTGTTTGTTGAATCAGAGGAAATCAAACTACTTGCTTTATTTTTCCTTCCATTCAAGGCTGTGGCCATTGCTATCAATACAAAACCAAAGATTTCTTTGTCAGGTAGTGTGTTTATAGCAAAATTGGGTAAGGCTTCAGCTGTGTGTCCATTTTCAAAAGTGTTACTCCTACTGATGTCAATGAAGGATGTGTCCAAGACTTTGCTGGCAGAATTGAGCCTCACATGCTCAGCATTTCTCCATGTAAAGTTACTGCAAACCAACATGTTTTATGCATCACGCCAGATGCGCTGGCTGATCTGTTTCTGTGTGACAGAGAGATACAGAAGAGATTTTCTCTGTAGCAAGATGAAGATAAGCTCTTTTTTCTGATTTTTTTGTAGAGAGCAAGATAAAATACAGAGTTTTGCTGACACAGCTCTTCATTTAGTAATTTATTTTCTTTTAAAGTCTCTTAAACACTTTAGGAAAATGCTCTTAGATTGTTATTTGCAGTAAGGCCCATAAATAAGATGGATAAGACTCAAGTTTGATAAGCATTGTATTTTTCCCTCCTCTTTTGATAGTACTCGTCACACTGCCTCTCTCCCTTGAACTTCAAGTTAAAATTTCTCATTGAACTTCTTGCACTACAGCCTTAGTCATGACTAGGGTCAAGTTCTGGACTCTCAGTGCAGCTTATCCTTTCCCCAGACCTTCCAGTTACAATTTGTGATCTCTTTCAGCATGTAAAGGTGCCCAGAGGCAGCCACTGCTCAGACAGGGTAGCTTAGGGAGGAGGAGAGAGAAGCAAAACTCAGATCTGGGGGATTGGAAGGGAGGGCTCTGGGGACCTAAAACTTGTCCAAAATTATGGGCAGGTGGGGAGGAAGTATGGAAAATCTAGGGATAGAGGAAAGAAAATAGCAAATCAACAATCTTTATTGTTTGTTGATTCCTACCACTGATATTTGCTAAAAATAAACAGTAAATCCTATCAGTCTTCCCATTCATAACTGTGTAACAAAGTTTTGTTATTAATGAATGGGTTTGCCCCCAGCATAATCTGACTTTCAATGCAAAAAGATTTTAATGTTTTTGAGATATCAATTATGTCTAGATTTTGGCTATGTCATTTCAAATTTGCTGAAAACTTTTTAAATTTCTTTCTTTTTTTCTTTTTTTTTCTTTCAAATTCTGTCATGCATTTCAATAGGGAATGTTGTTCTGTGGTTTGAGGGAGAATCCTACACGTAACTGTAGAGCAATTTCAAGTAGTGAACATTTTCTATTCTGGGGGATCTAAAACTGACAAAATTTGTTGTAACTACTCACAGTTGTACGTATAAGCTGAATTCAAGTCTGAATTCGGTACTGACAGTCATGAATAAAGAATTTGATAAAGAACATGATAATGAATTTGGTGATGTTCTCCAAGTTTTTGTAGAATTTGGGGATGGTTCAGGCAGGTGACTTGATTTCAGAGTGTGGAGACATCTCTGTAATAAAAGAATGGCTGTGTGATCCAGTAGATGAGACCTTTTATTAGCAATTTGGGAAGCCAGAGTTTTATTGAATCTGCTGATGCTTAGCTATGTAACTTGGGACAAACTGCTTATCTCTTATTCCTCCTGTTTTCCTGTGGAAAGGTGAATGCTAAATGTCAGGTAAATGGAAATGTTATATGAGACTGAAAATGTTTCCTTCATTATTTACTTTGAAAATGGGATTGAAAACTGCTATGTGAGATTACAGTAATGTGGGCTGTATATGAACAACAATATAGCTAGGTTTTGATGTACAAAGGTAAAAAGTAGGAATCTATTCTGAACACATTTCTTCCTGTTTTGGTGAAATAACGATTCAGTGAGCAAGAGAGAAAAGCCATTCTCTTGAACTGAAAGGATATGATCTTTAATTAAACATCAAATAATCATGCAACATATTTCTGTTGCTTCTAATGCTAACAGCAAAAAAGCAACAAAGTGTTTCTAAAGCAGAATGGTGGGAATGCCTTCAGAAATACCTGAAACAAATAGGTTTATCAATGATTTAGCTCCCTTTCAGATAAAGCTAGAAAAAGGGGGTTAATACTAAAGTAAAGAAATGAGTACATTTTAGGAGTTGAACACTATATCACAAATTTTTTGTGTTTTAGCTAGAAGAACAACACCCCTTTTGGAATATATTAAAAATAGAAAATTAGAAAAGCAGGTACGTTCAGACTTTTGCCTGAAGTTCCACATTTATGTTTTATGTGGTTTTCCGTTGGACAATTTACAATTAATCATTATTGAACTCTTCAGAGAATACGAGAAGAGAAAAGAGAAGAACGAAGGCGGAGAGAATTGGAGAAGAAACGTTTGCGGGAGGAAGAGAAAAGGAAGCGGAGAGAAGAAGAAAGACGTAAAAGAAAAGAAGTGGAGAAGCAAAAGAAAATTTCTGAAAAAGAAATAAGGATCAAGGTAACTGAGATTAATGAAAAAAATCTTTAGAAGTTACCCAGAAGTTCTTTCGTATCTCAGTGTTTATTTTGTGTACAACAGCACAGTGTGGAGACACCAGACCAGTTTTGACTGGAAGGGAAAGTAATGTAGGGCTTTGACTAAGTGTTGTTTGAAAGTATGATTGATGGCCTTACCTACCACGATGTGCTGGTGCAATTACAGCAGGTAACTCGGATATCTTTATACAACTCTGCTTCATTCTATGCCAACATCTGTGCCAGCCTGTTGGAAGAGTATTGTGGGTTTGATCCCCATATGGGCCATTCACTTAAGAGCTGGACTTGATGATCCTTGTGGGTCTCTTCTAACTCAGAATATTCTGTGTTTCTGTGACATATGGCTTTAACACTTTCTGTCATGCAAATCTTCATTTGGCCATGTGTGCAGAGACACATGTTTGTCTTTATGCTCAGAACTGATGTATATTAATTGTATGCTTTAGCCAAGTTATAGCAAAGTCTTGCTAATTTGAGGTTGCACTACCTTTCAATAATCTGAACAGATTTTAATTAGAAGGGTGCTATGTAGTCAGACCATATAAAACCATCTTATTTGTATAAGATGACATAGCTAAAACTATTCATCTGAACTAAATTTTGTGTTATTGGAAAGGCTTTATAGGCTGTTTTGAAGAGAAAATTTGGTATAAGAATCTGTAGCATGAAGCAAGAACACACAGACTTGACTCAGATCTAGTGGTGGTGAGAAGCCAAAGAACTGTGGACATCTTTCCTCATTTCTTCTTGGAAAACAGTCTTCTTCACCTAAAAGTATAAAAATAGTAAATTCTGAAGGTGAATTACATGTTTTTCATGTCTGGGCATAAAGAAAGCGCTCTAGAAGTTCAGAAGAAAAGGGACTTAGTCCTTAATATATATTACCCAAAATTGCTTGTCCAAAAAGCTCCAGTATTTATGACATATCTGTGGTGATATGACCTTGAAAGCTGTTTCTATCTCTGAAAGAAAATGGAAGTATTAGCTGAGAGAAACATTATAGAAGTTTTCAATATTGGAGAAGAATAACCTGTACTCATTTCAGAAATGAAATGGTGGAATGAAAAGACTGAGATGTTCTGCCTAGAATTCGTAGGTTGGGGTAATAATTTGAGACAGTTGGTCCTTCTGTAAAGATTATTCCTGTAATACTATACACTGCTCAAATCCTATGTGGGTTACTATGAAAGGAACAGACTTCTTGAAAATCCTGATCTTCAAGGTGAAAATGTAATGACTTCTTTTCTGCTAATATCTTAAGTTTTTCCTCAGTCTGTATTTGTGTCAGGATGTACTAAATACCTACTTCTACATGCCTGTCTATCCCAAGTAATTCATGTGACACACATTTTATATATAATATTTCAAGGAGTGAAGTATTAATCTTGCTCTCTTTGTAGTATTGTAGAGGTTCTGCTTCTTATTTTATGGGCAATGACACTGAGCTCTGTTACATGATTTCTAAGAAACCATAGACCATAATAATGTCTTTATATTTATAACTCAGGGGTCTCTTCTAACTCAGAACTTTGAGAAGAATAGGTAAGTGCTTTCTCCAGTATTGTCAGCATATTGTAAAGTGTGCAGTTGAATGGCTGTTAATGACTGTCACTCCTTAGCAAAAGTAAACCACCCTTTTAAAATAACTTTAAAATTCATACTTTGTAAAATACATTCCTAGCATGTAAATAAGGTATCTCCAATCTTAGCAGGTTACTGGTATATTTAATACTTGTTAAAATGTCTGTACAATGGAGGAGAATAATTTTGCATAGTAATGTAAACAAATATCTCTTAGCTTCTCAAGAAGCCTGAAAAAGGAGATGAGCTGGCCAGTGAAAAACACAAAGAAAGAGGTGAAGAAGCTGACATTGAGGAAAACAAATGGGATAAATCACCTGGATCTGGGAGTATAAAATCCAAATCTTTGGAGAGTTCACTAAAAGAACTTAAGGAAAAGTAAGTAATATTTATCTTTTAGTCTTTCATTTAGATCCTAAATGCTTTCATCCCAAGGCTTATATATAAGTGGTGCATTGACAAGATGTTCTGTCACCAAAGAACCAATTTCCTTCTGTGTGTGAGCAAATCTCTTTCTGTTGTTTTGGTAAAAGGTGTTTTGTAATAATTTACTGGCGTGGTGGCAGTATTAGTGGATGCAATTTGTTATTGCTGAAATGCTATGAAATCCCAGATTGAAGGATTTCTGCATGAAAAGTCAAGCCATTCACGTCATTTTGTTGTTATTTCACCTGTTCCCCATCAAGAGCTCAGGTAAGGCTCTCCTTCCATTACTGATGTCAGAGACTAAATTGGCTATGATGCCGTACTTTTCCTTCATACTTGGGTTGGCTGCAATAAACACATAAATGTGTTTGATAAATGGAACAATGGCAAAATAGGGAAGGTGTGAATGAAAGCCTTATGATAGATACATGCAGAAGGCTGTCTCTATCTCCTAATGCCTTTTGTGTTACATTTGTTATGGTAGGAACAAGAGGCATAGCTCAGTTCTATTACTGTTGTAACCTGGAAGTGACTCATCTTACAAGTGTTTTCAGCAGTTGGTTCTCTTTCTTGTCCTTTGACATGTGTGTCCCATCGCAAGCAGGATTTACCCATAAGATATGTAAGATAAATAGCTAAGAAAAAGATGTATATTCTGAATGTTCCTGAAAATTTCCATGTCCTGTTCTCTAGTAGAAATTGAAAATATTCAACAACTTATTTGTTGATGCTCTTCAAGAAAGGAAACAGAACAGGCTCAACAGAAACACTTGCAGGGGCATATCAGTTGTTTGGTACTCATAGAATCTTTTGGGTTGGAATGGACCTTTAAGATCATCGAGTCCAACTGTTAACCCAGCACTGCCAAACTGCCACTATAAACCATGTCTGTAAGCGCTATGTCTTTTAAATACCTCCAGGGATGGTGACCCCCACCACTTCCCTGGATTTTTATGCATTAAACCTTTGGTGGTGCCATGTAACATTGTTTGCTATTGATCCCGCAAGTTTAATAAGGCATTAATGTAGATTTTGCTTGTGCGAAACAGAATTTGCTTGGCTGCACAGGTACAGTAGGCATTACCTTGTGTTTCCAAGTGCTGATTTCATCTTGATTATTAGTGGGTAGGTAGCAAGCTATGAACTGATTGAGATTTAAAGTTGAAACTACTTTGTCACTGACTTAGAAATCAGTAATAAACTGTAACTGCTGACTCTACCTGCAGGAGACTGAATTGCCTGTTTGAAACCGTGTCAAAGGGTGGTAGCAATACCTTCCTACCACAAATCGAATCTCAGTAGGTGCGTAAGTGTACATGGTCAAATACGGATTTGAAACTACACCAAACAGAAGTGTGCTCCATTCCCTTTACTTCCATTCATTTCTGCTTTCTCTGACTGTGTAGCTTTGTCTTCTACCTGTACTCTGTAATTGTTTACCCTGCCACTTCCACTCTTACCTGCCTGTTCACTGTGACTGAATTTTAGGAAGCTACTTTAACCACTCTTTGAACAGGAGTTTGTATCCCTGCCGTTTGCCTGCTTTCAGGCACAACCATTCCTTCCTCCCCCACAGTAACGGGCAAGGGAAGAGATAAGTACCAGGCAATGCTACGGCAACAAATTGAGGGGTCTTTTTGGCTTTTTGAAAGGTCATGCCCTGAGCCTTGCTAGGACTTGGAGTTAGTGTCTGGAATAGCATATTAAACGTGAAACAAAGCAACTTACAGCCACATATCCCTTGGGAGCTAACATAGTATTTTATAAATGTATCCATGCTGCAGGTACAGGATCTGTGTAACTGTGATTGGTTCAGGTGTCTGTGACAGCTGGGACATTGATTCCACTTGGTGAATGTGTTATGCTGACACAAGCTCAATCTTGTGAAATGCTAAATAATTTACCCGTCATTCAGGTTCTGCTCTGACTTCCAGCTCTTCCTGAGATGGGGACCCTCTTTTGGCAGCCTTACTAATCCCCAAGTTCATGGCAGATGCTAACAGTTTTCACAGTTCTGTTATATTAAAAAAAAAAAAGTTGTATTTATAGATACACTTTTATTTGTATTAAATAATTCTAAATGAGAAGCGTATCACTATTTGATCACTACATCAATGAAAAATCTCCATCCTCTCTGATTCTATCTTCAGTTTCCCAAAATGTGAGCAGACTGTCAAAAGTAACTTGCTGTTTCAATTTTAAGTATTTATTCATATGTAATAAAAAGGAACTGCCTGTATTTGTTCCTTTTGAAGTTCAATCTATTTTGTAATCTTTCTTCATTATTTGCAGTTTGGCCATATGAGAGAAACACCCACTTGCTGAACTGGAACAATGAAGTGAATAAGAGAGCTGAGAATTTTATCAGACAGGAATCAAAATGTTGCCAATAGTCTTTATAATATAAACCATTTACAGCATAGCAGAAATTAAGTATCATGTTGTGGTAAAGTAATGGTCTTTGCCTAAAGAAAATATGCAAAGGCAGGCTAGATTACTTGCAGACACAATAAACAAAACCCTGGAACATAAGTATTTATTTTCACAAATGTCTTCTGCAAGTTACGATGTCAGTAAATAATTTTTGTTATACGGAGACATAAAATTTACAAATTGATACACGATACCTGCACAGTTCCTTCGGATCCTGAATGTTCCTGTTCAAGGGAATACTTACATGCATGACTCACCTCAACACCAGGCCACAAGAGCTAATAGTGCAGCATGTGTTTATGTGAAGGGTACTGGGAAACTATTGATATGATTTCAGAGAGGGGTAGAAGGTGAAGAATGGGTCTTCCACAACAGTTGCACAAAAGCTTGGCAAAGCTCTGTCTGATCTTCTGAACTGAATGCATGGTCAAGGGCTGGACATACGTGGGTGAGACATTCAGCATATAACCCCTTTGTAATGAGAAGAAAACAACCTTGCCATATAACTTATCTACACACTGCTGAAGTCAAAGGAACACTTTGATTTGTATCCTTCTGTAGCTCCTTTTTGCTGTTAATTGTTTGGATTTTCTTTCTTCTTATACATACTCATAGGTCACAAAATGATAGTGACAAAGAGCAAAGAGATTTGGAGAGACGATTTCGAGAAAAAGAACCTGAAAGACAAAGGTATCGATTGGATGATGGCAGAAAGCATAGAACTCACTATGAGTTTGACAAGTTTATGAGAAGGAATGAAGAAGAGCTGAAATGGGGGAAAGGATACAACCAAGACAGAGGAAAGAAAGGGAACTACAACTACAGCTTCACTGTGGAGGCAGTAGACAAACTGGGTAAAGAGGACAAGTGTGATGACATGGCATCCAAAAAGGAGCGCATAAGAAATAAGGTTCTTTTATTCATTTAGGATAATCTTTCATTAGTTAAATATGGTTCAAGATCACAGGTTTTAACTTCTGCAAACTCAGCATAAAGATGCTTTTTCAAAAAAATTGTTATCTAATTTTCAGTAAAACCCAGACTTCTTTCTGGGTTGTTGTCAAAGGACAACAGCAGTTAAAATAACGTTACAGGTCTGTGCTCATTCATATTCACAATACATAGAAGATTTTCTGTCTTCATTTCAACCCTACCATTTTAAGAACACTATTCTTGGAAGCCTTGCATTTTATAAGTGTATTAAAAATTGTTACACTTCTGATCTGTCATGAAATTTAAAAACTGTGGCATGTTAGTCTTTTAAAAATGTACTTCCATTACTCTCATAAAGTAATTATATTATGGATTTGCCTGGCATTGCTTAGTAGAGCAACAATAAGGACTTAAATAAATAGCTGATTCAGAGAGTGTGAATGTATGGATTTTTCAGTATTGCATACCTGCCAGTATGAAAAGACTGTCATTTCATCAGGATAAATTTATCTGCATAGCTGTTGTCAGGGAAAGAGCAGATGCGAAACCGGTGTGGGCAGGGCCTGTGTATCGGGGTCTGTAGTAGAGCTGTCCCTTATTGTCTCCCAGACATACGGGTATCATTTTTCTCAGGCTGGCTGATTTCACGGATGTGCCATATTCTTTTCAGGATGGGGCTCTCCTTGTCAGCCCCATTCTCCCTGTCTCGTGATCCTAGATTTTCCACAAAAGATGACCGAAACACTGTTAGCATGGAAATTTATTCTGCATGTGAAACTCTTCTTTCAAAGCAAGTGACTGATCTATACTGTGGGCCAAGGCTGACAAAGAGTAAACTGATCACATGCAGAGTGAGTCTGCATGGAGTGTGCAGGGAGCAAGTGCAGGTGGACTCACTGTGCATGTCGAGGAAGTCATCTTGTGCAAACGCAGAAAGCCTGGTGTACCCCCCTTGCTTTTTATGCAGAGGTCAGCTGGGCAGGATGGGTAAGATTTATCTGCATTTACACATTAGCCACTTTCCTCATCAATGGCTCAAGCTGTAGAACAGTCAGAAAAATGGCTAGTTCAGAAACAGGAAGATGCAGAAAATAATTTTCCTCATGCTTGCCGTGCTCTTCTTGAAATCTGTCAAATTAATCTCCAACCTTGGAACTGGATGGTGGGTCTTGGAGACCTTTTGACAAGTGTTAAGAAGCTGCCTGCTTTTTATTTCTTTGCATCACACTTCTGGTAGCTTGCTTGTTGAGTCTCTGCATTAGTCCACACTTAGGACTAAAATGCTAGATTTGTTCCTGAAAAAATAAGCAGCATCAGTAAGATATTTTGCAGTGTGGTGACTTTGTTCCTTAGAGTATTTATCACATAGGTGAGATTAATGGCTCAGTTTTACAACTTAGGTATAGAATTGACAATGCCAACAAAAATTTTTAGTCAGAGACGGACCTTTTTTCTGAAGTTTGTAAGAATTAATTAGAAAATGGGAAATCTCCAGTGTAAGTAACGTGATAGCTTTTATGCAAACAGCAGGCTACAGAAGCTGTGGTAGGAAAAGTCATTTGGACCCTTTATCATAAACTTTCTAATGGGCACAGCTTGTCAGAGGATCTACTTTTATGCAGTTGTTTGGGATATAGAAAGGTGTGTTACGCATTTCATACCACACTGCAAAGCGCTAACTAGAACCATCTAGTCATAAGGCTCAGTAGTGAATCTTGACATCTGGTCTAAAGAGAAGGAGAAAAAAAGTGGATCAAAACAGGTGAAGGAAAAAGAAAAGGGGAAATGCATATTGGGAACAAGAAAAAAGAATGAAAGAACAAAAGTCCAGAATCACTTCAAATTATGAAGGCAATTGAAAATTGGTATAGTTTGATGTAGGACAATTTCAGTGCTCTGTCATTGTCTTTAAGTAGGCTGCTAGCTGTTTGCTAAACTTAACACAAGACTTTGATCAAAAAGCTCGGGTATTGGTGAGCTTTCGGTTGCTTCATAACATTAGGCGAGAGTAAAATACTCTGACTAGGAAAAGACTTCTTAAGCAGAGTTTCTAATCTGTGTGTTTTACTATTGAAATTTCAAGAAGAAAGAGTACCTGAAGAGCTACAAAGCATCACCATTTGCAGGTTTGAGGTGTCTTTTCCACTGGCTCCTTTCATTTTCTCATGATCAGAGCAGCATGTGTATGATTGGGTCACTCACAGAGCCTGCACATGCTCAAATTGTACTTACTTTGTTTATTATCAGTGCATACATTCCCCTGCTCTCATACTCAGTATGGAAGGCAAGATGAAGTGGAGCAATAACTGTGCAATTTTATTTTGATGTGTATAATTCAAATGTGCATTGCATGTTTAAATTCTGGTAATGATTGGGTAATGATTGATGATCAGTTGAGGATCATTTTCTAGCTGCTACCTGCTAAATTGTTCTCTGATGTGTCTTGGATTTTTATGCTTATGTGTAATATTTGTCATTCATCTGCAGAGTTGCAAGTGCACAGGCTATTGTTCTTCTCAGCTGATGTTAGCAAAGGTAGCAAATTTTTTTTTTGTTTTACTTGTAATATCATGTTTGATAATTGTCTGAGGTATTTCTCCTTGTTTATGTTGAATATATCATAGAATCTTTAATTTTTACAGCATTCTTCATTTATTCAAAATGTTTGGCTCCCAAGAATAGTGTCACAAACAGAATATATTGAATACTAGATTTTGAATACCCATTCAATTTTCTTTACACTCCATATTTTTTCCTGGTTCTTATGAAATAGAAAGTAATTTAACACAAAATCTACTTTCTTCATAAAGATTCAAAATTTTAAAATCCCACATATGTGTCCCACATGGGTTTCTCAGTGTGTTAACCATATCTCCTTCCTTCTAGGATCGTCCAGCCATGCAGTTATACCAACCAGGAGTTCGTATCCGAACACATGTGGGACCTACAAGTAAAACCTATGACTGCAGTGGGAAATCCTTTGAAGATGCTCTTGATAAAAAGTATGAGGCAGATAATTCAGCTGGAGCTAGTTCTGAAAAGACCGAAGAAGCAGAGTAAAACAATCTGGGGGAAAAGACTAGTGAAAAGGAATGAATTTAAGGTTCAACATCATCACAAAAAAATCCATTGGGCTGTGTCAGAACTC
Organism: Falcunculus frontatus; assembly: GCA_013398115.1. Classification (NCBI taxonomy): domain Eukaryota; kingdom Metazoa; phylum Chordata; class Aves; order Passeriformes; genus Falcunculus; species Falcunculus frontatus. The sequence continues at coordinate 1,887,113 of VZRV01003339.1, read as the reverse complement.
CACGGGCAATTGCATCAACAAAATTATAATAGCTCTGCCTCTTACTTTCTGTAAAATAACGGGAAGAGTGACTGGAGGTATATAAACTATCTTACAGCAGAGGAATATTGTTGCTTTCTTACAAAAAGCAGCTCAAACACTCTTTGCCTAATATAAAGCAGTTCAAATATTTTATTAGATTTCCCTTGAAATAGAAGATCCTCTAACAATTTTAGGGGATCTATGTAACACTTTACAGAAGCTAGGTCATCTTTTTGAGTCTAAAGAAATTAAATGTAAATTTGTATCAGTTTGAAATCTGAGGCACTTTACATGTATTTGGTGCATGACATGAGGGCAACAGGACCCCTTCCTGCAAATGGCAGCGGCGGGGGCTGCTGCAGGGAGTTGCAGTCTGACTTGGTGGGACCAGCCCTGGGACAAAGTTCTGGAGCCAGTGGTATTTGCAGGACGAGGCCCACAGTTTGCACAGTTGTGAGGAGTGTCCGTTGGTATCTATACCTCATTGTGTTTACATTGGTTTTCAATTAACCATAGTGTCAGATAAGTGTTAGTAAAGCTACAAGTATGTTGTTGGAGAGTTTGTCATTTTCTGAGCCACTTTTGCCTTTTATGTTTTAATAGATTCCTTGTGCTTAAAACAGAAGACAGCTAATGTAAACATCAGCACATTAACAATAAATCTGGTTTTAATGAATTAGCTGTTTTTTATTGTTCTGACACTGACTTTTGGGAAAAAAGACGTGGTTGTACAGTGATGACTTTTTATATGCTAATGTTCCGTATAAGTTGCAGTAACAGGATTTGGAAAAATATAAGATACATGAACATTCTGCAGTTTTATTTGTTAAAAAGCTAAACACATGAGAATGTCAATTGCAAACTACCATTTTGTAAGATCTAGGCCAAATTCTGTCCTCTAAGCAGGCACATATACATATTTGTGTGTGTGTGTGTATCTTCTGTTGGTTTCAATGATAGCCATGTGTTTATGAAAGGGCAGGATATGTTCATTTATCTTTCATGGCTGAAAATTTCTCAGTTGTCTAAAACTGAGACTTGCTTTGTCATTGAAGTGAAATAGTAAGATACTAATTTATTTTTACATCCTCTCTGAACATTTTATTATTAAGCATAACATCTAATTGTCCTAGACGGAAAGATTATTTATTGTATTTTACCACATATTAAGCATTAAATAGAATAAAAGAAAAAAGATTTTGACTATGATTTTGAAATGTGATACTGTGCTATTTTTTCATCTATAACTCCAGAAAAATTAAGTAAGATGCTATTATGCTGCTTTGCATGCTACAGATAAAAATATAGTTGAGAAGAATTTTAGTATCAGGCTACATAAGTCAGCTGCCAACTAAAATTACTTCAAGATTAAGTAAAACTGCTGCTAGAGAATCATCTGGGTTTAGCTCCATCTAAAGTTTATCTCGTTTGCCAAGTTTATCCTGACTGCAGAGAAAGGATTGTCTTGGTGTCCTGGCTGAGCACTGGGAGGGCAGGCTTTCCCCTCAGTGAAAAATCCTGGCTTGATCCAGGGAAACTTGACAGGGAAATTCTTCTGCCATAGAACTGGGCATAGCTGGGATCTTCACCAGATGAGGGTCTGCTCAAAAGTATTTCCCACCTTTTTGGATGACCTGTGGAGACTGGAGCAGGGGGTATGTTTCACCTGTGAGAAGGACAGGCAGGACCCAGAGGAGCTGTGATTTTGCATGTGCTCACAATTCGAGTTTGGTATCTTTTGGCTTTTGGGCTTCACCTCCACCTGCACCCGAGTTCCTTGGTTATGAGCACCTCTTGATAGCATTATAGAGAACTAGCTAAATGTAATTTTGCAGTAAGTTTCCATTTGAAACTTCTTATTCAAACCTCATCTCAGTAAAAACTGTCATAGTTTAAACATTTATATTCATCAGGTCAAGCTGGAGATTCAGGTCAAGACAGAAGTTCCTCCAGCCTTTTGACAAACTTTGTTCTTGTGAATGCAGCCTCCCACCCAGAGGGGCAGAGAGTCTGTCCTTTGACTTAGGTATTCACATGGAAGGAATATTCAGGACATTAAAATTTGGATGTGGAGAGTACAGTAGTCAGCATCTGTGCACATCTGCACAGCCTGAGCTGCATCCCAAGGAGCCCCAGCTGCCTGGTGGCTTGGCAGTGCCACTCAAAGAACTCTTGGGACAACCTCTCTTATTCAGCAGGTACAGGCATCTATTCTTCCCAGATCTGAGAGGGGCAGTAGGAAGTACCAGCCACCATCAGCAGAATCTGAGCATTACTATGGCCAAGTAGCTCAGGAGAGACAGGGATAGCAAGGCAGCCCCAGGAACACCAGGAGCCCAGGGTGCATGGGAGTGCTGCCTGCAGGCTCTCTGCTACAATGTGACCCCTCCTGCCAACACCATCGCTGAGCTTCCCCTCTCTGCACTCATGGTCATCTTGGGCAGTGCCAGCAGGACAGCCTGTACCTGTGAAACAGGGATCAGGTTTGGGATGGGAGCTTGTGCAGCCATATCTGCAGGGAAGACTGCCCGCTGGAATTGAGCATGGGAATGCTGCAAAGTACAATGGCTAAAGCAGCAGAATACATCTCTAAGTCCGTGCTCCAATGTCTTCTGCACAGGAATGCAGCAGGGCCTGAGCTTGCTTCGCTTGCCGGGGCAGCCAGGCGGGAGGAGCTGCCACCTGCTCTGTGCCCACTTGTTCTTTTATGCTTCTCCCGATGACATCAAATAAATGCAGGCTTGCTGCCTGCCTTTGTGCAAACTCATCGTGGTGTGAGAGCTTCATTGCCACAATAGTAACTTTGTTTTGCAAATTCAGCTTAGCTGAAAGTAGAGACAGCATCCCCACGGAATGGGAATTGTGTCTGGTTACATCACAGCTGACTTCAGTGCCATCTGTTTTCTTGCTTTTAAAATATAATGTTCTACGTTTAATAAAAAACCATCACCTACTTGGTAGCTTCACCGAATTTCTGTTGCCCTGTTTCTTACTGAATTCCAAGGTCATTGACATTTAGGAATATGGAAATCGGTCTGTCTGTCAAATGGAGATTGGGCTCCATTCTGTCGTGAGCTATTGTGTTACAGGAAACTGATGTGGAATGTAAATATTCAGTAAAAACCCCTGCATTTGTGCTTGTTGCAGCTTTAAAGAGAAGCTTATTCAACTCCAAAACATTGTACTGACAACTTCACATTCCGTTTTTAAATACATTCTGTTGCTTCTTTTAATTTAAAACCAAATGAATGTAAGTTGTTTTTGGAGAGTCTTTGGCGGTCCATCCGTGGTTAAGCCAACACTGCTCTTCATACTGACAGCAGTTTCTCTGCTGGCATTTATTTGCAGTTTTAGTCCTGAACAGCCCAAACGAAAGCCTGAAATACTAACACGACAAAACCCACTCACTGGGCACAAAATAATACTAAATTTCAGAATAAAATATGCCTAAAAAGGAAAATGGAGTAGTACTTCCCTTCCCAAACCTGATGGAATGTTAAAAATCAATGGAAAATTACTTGTGAGTTGGTGGTGCTGTTTGAGTCTTATATGATGAAAGACTTACAATTCTCAGATTACTTATTTATAACTGTTTCATTAGAAAGAAAAAAAATCTGAAACAAATGGGAAACCAGAATCTTATCTGATAATTTCTAAATTATATGAAGGCATTAACTCTGTCTTCTGTGCCTCCACTTGAGCTTTTTGTTGAAGTTCTTGAAGACTTGAAAATGTCATCTTCTTACCAAGTTCTAGTTTCTCTCATAGCAGTTAAACCCTCTCCCAAACTTCTTCATTGCTACGTAACTAAAAAATAAATATTTTCCAGATATATTTTGTGGTTTACGCTTCATTAGGCCACACCTGATCTCCTGAACATGCTCTATTTGCATATCCCATCTAGAATTAGGTAAATACTATCAGAAGCTCATTACTATCACATAAATATTACAGCATTTTGATTCAAATTGACACAAACACACAAGCCATTGGACTGTAGTGTTCTTTGCTCAATTCCAATTAATAGCCTTGGCTAGAAAAAAAAAAAACCCTATTCTCCAACACTCTCCAAAAGGGTAAAGATTAGCAAAAATGGCATATAGACTCATGATCCATGCAAGATCCATAAATGGCTCCCAGCATGTGCAGAAGGCAGGAGATACAAAAACATGCAGAAATGGGAGATTATTTTTTTCCTTTCTCTTTAAAAATGTTGATATATTCTGAAGTCCAATATGAATATTCTGCATAAAACTTGAACGGGGCAGGGAGGGGGACTGGGTCTTTTTGGGGTATTGATGTTTTGGGTTCTTTCCTTCTGTCAGGATCTCAGTTGCCAACTCTAGTGAACAGATTGAAAATTAATTCTGGAAGGCTCCAGCTGGCCAGACAGGGGGTTTGGCTTTAGATTATCCACAGCATGGAGGGCTTGGCCTGTTACTACTGATCTGTGCCCAGGTGTGTGTGTGTTGTGCTGCTCCCTATCTCTGGCTATACAGAAATGAGGATGGTTCTGCTGGATGAAACTGAAGGGAAGTTCCACCTCACCTTGTTTCTTAACAGTGAACTTGAATGTGGGCACCGATATCTGACATTACCTGCTGGAAGTTCTTGCATGGTTTTGACAGCTGTTGAAGGTCATCAGCATCCAGACACAACAGTGTGGGTACAGTTGTGTTCTCAGGCATTCAGACAAGAAAAATCAGGATATCAAAGGAAAAAATGGAAACACTTCCACAGCTGAATAGGCTCAGTCTTGTTTCCTTAATTTTTAACAACATCCTGAAATACAAAGAATAAAGTTGATTGTATAGTGGAAACTTTTAAGTTCCTTAATTACAGATCAAGTAACAAGGAAGAAAACCCTTGGGAATATGTTACATGGGGTAAAAATGTATTCAGGGGAATTTAGATGTATCTCCAATGAATCGTGAGCTCTCCGTAGCTAGAATGTTAGGTAACAGATTCGTTGCTCTATTTGTTACAGTTACTACCACATAATGACAAGGTAAAGGCCATTTCAGAAAGGAATTTTGAGGAATAAGGGAATGAATTAAATGAAACAAAATAGCTGTCTTGGGTGATTAAACTCCATGCCTCAAAAGCCTGCTGGCATTTCCACAGGAAGACTTCACAGGTGAATATGGTAATTTTTTACATTTTGCTTATGCAGAAAAAAAAAAAAAAACCAAACAAAAAAAGATAATATAGAACTGCAAACTATAGTGAAGTGTCTTTCACAATAATACTAGCTGAAAGGGGGGAGACTTATGAAATTTTAGCATGATTTCATAAATCAAATGAAATCCCTCGATGTAAAGGAAAAAAAGTTCTTAACAAGTCAGAAAAGAAAGTTTACCCATACAGTAAAAAAAAAAGCCTGTTAAAAAAAGTTATTCGCTGGGGTTGAGATACATTCTTTACATATTATGGATACGAAAAAGGCCTCAACAGGGAATTTCTTTAGCCGTTGCAGCATTTTGTGAAAGCTTTGTCTTTCCCATGTAAAGAATTTAAAACAATGTTACAGTTTTGTAAACTTCTACACCTGCAGTTGTTTTTCAAGGATTGTTACAGTTTTAACTGGAAAACCATCTAGAAGCGGATGGTCAGAACTCAGCCAATCACCTCGAGGGGTGGATGGCCAAGGGACCAATTACTTTATGCCATTCAACACACTTCTGTGTATTAACATATAAAAGCTGTTCAATTTTCCATTAAAATTCCTTCCTTACTTCGGATCATCTTTGGCGCTTGGATTGTGTCGTTCTTTACCCACTTGGGGGCTACAGCGACAAAATATTCTCTGTTTTCTAGTGCAATTCTTGCTCTGTAATTGCTAATCCAGCAAAAAAATCTGTGTGGGATTTCTTTATCTCCTTTGAGAAAACTTCTTGGCTAGGTTTAAAGGAAATCCTCCAAGCACTCTAAATCACCTACAGATAACAACAGCATGGGAAAAGAAGAGAAGTTTACTTAGTCTTTCTAAAAAGAAATCTAATAAATGGGGTACACCTGGTTTATTTGGAATTTATTTAAGTGTTTGATTCCATGAACAATGGAAAATACCAGATTAACTACAGAAGCTGGAAATTAATTCAAAAACTGTAAAATGGGTGAAAGCACTGGCAAACCAGAAAGAGATTAAAAGCTCAGGATCAAGTGAGAACGACAGATTATTAGCTGGCCTTGAGTTGACTTTACACATTATTTCCATGAATGAACGAAGCCGGAGTCAGCATTTTGAGTAATATAAACCAGATAAAATGCAAGTACAAGGGGGTTGGGTAGCAATAGTGCTCTTAACTGAAGACTTGAACGGAAACAACAAGTTGATTTTTAAGTAAGTAATGGGAAAACCACAATCCGCAATGATGAATATATAACCTGTAGTCAAAGAGACATGAGCCTGGGACATGACTACACAGAAGACCAGGAGGGTATCTAGCCTGCAGTGCTACATTTCTCCATGACACCTAGATGTGGAATAAAGAAAGAAATTTCTCATCAGTCAGTGACTGTAACTGATAACTACACTTCTGCTACATTTTCAGAACATGTATAGGACTGTTTTTCTTGAAAACTTAGAAACAACTGGTGAAAAATACTGCTTCTATCCAAGCAGCCAGGGGATGCAACAGATCACTGCTAAATGCTGCCTGACACAGAGACCACCCTCTTGGTAAGGAAATGCTGCCGAATGTCCAGCCCGAGCCTCCCCTGAAGGAGCTCTGACCCATTCTCACATGTCCTCTTAGTGGGTACCAGGGAGAAAACCTCAGCATCTCTCTCTCCGCTTTCCCTCCTCGGGAAGCTGTAGAGAGCGATGAGTACGTGAGACTGAACTGTTAAGGGACAATGACTCAAAACATCCCCCCTTTTGTGGAGACCCCAGGGTGCTTGGTTGAGATGGAGGAGGTGAACTTTTACTTGTGTAATGGCTAAACCTCTGGTCTGATAAGGCACAGGGTGAATGATGGGCTGTGAGTGAGAGAGGAGCTGGATCCTGTGGAGCCAGATTGTGCACCTTGTCACGCTAAATTGTGCTCCCCTGCACAAACCACTGGGTTGTGGGGCTCCCCCTCCTCCCCCCAGGGAAGTACCGGGACATTCGCGTGTGACCTGAGCCTGTTCATCTCTGCTGATGGGACATAACGGGACATAACTGACTCAACTGTGCTGGTGGGATGGGCAGCTGTGTTGTCTTAGAAGGTGTCGAGGACTCCTGAAGTGTCACATGATCTACACTATTACATCAAGCTCCCTGCTCCTGCGGAGGTGCCTAATTTATATTCACCTGAACCAGAGCGAATATAAACCCAAGAGATGATGTGTTCTGCTGTTTTCTCCTCACCATTTCTTCGGGACTTCCCTCACCACTTGACCACCACTTCTACCTAAACTGTAGAGCAATCAAGTGTTGTTGTCAGGCTTAGGGTGGTGAGATCCTCACACTCTTGTTTTCTTTCTTTCTTTTCTTTCTTTTCTTTCTTTCTTTTTCTTTCTTTCTTTCTTTCTTTCTTTCTTTCTTTCTTTCTTTTCTTTTCCCCTTGTGTGTGTCCTTTGGTGATGTTGTTGCACTTTCATATTGCAATGCTTTCGTGTTGTATTACTCTAGATAACCACCAAAATGGCTCCACACCTGTTTTCCTTTGCAACCAAATCATTCTATAATAAACCCTACACTGTTTATTTACAAATACTGATCATTGAGTGTCGTTTCACACTAATCTGGCCCAAGGTATCTAATAACAAGAGTCTGGGTTACCCCCACGTTCTGTCCTAACAAAATGCCCCTCAGACTCCAGAGAGTCTTTCCTTAAACACCTCCAGGGAGTCACCATCCCTGAATGTGTTTAAGGAAAAACTGGACATGACACCTGGTGCTGTGGTCTCGTTGACATGGTGGTGTTCAGTCATAGGTTGGAGTCAATGATCTCAGAGGTCTTTTCCAACTTAATTGGTCCTGTGATTCTGTGAGTCTGTCATTCTTTCCACACTGGACAAAAAGCACTGCAAAAACCAAAAGACAAAAAGTGGTTCCTGAATTGAGGGGTTCAGGACTGGACACAGTACCTGAGGTGTGGCCTATTTGACACTGGTGAGGCCACACCTCGAATCCTGTGTCCATTTCTGGGCCACTCAATTCAGGAAGGATATTAAAGGGCTGGAGCAGGTCCAGAGAAGAGCAATAGAGCAGGTGTCCTATAAGGAAGCATCCAAGGGAGCTGGGATTGTTTAGCCTGGAGAACAGGATGCTCAGGGGAGACCTTATCACTCTCTACAATCACCTGAAAAGAGGCTGTAGCCTTATGGGGGTCAGGCTCTTCTCCCAGGCAGCCAGAGACAGGATGAGAGGGCATAGTCTTAAACAACATCCAGGGATTTTTAGGTTGGACACTAGGAAGAATTTCTTCACTCAAAAGGTGATTGGTTATTGGAATGGGCTGCCCGAGGAGGTGGTGGAGTCACCGTCCCTGGAGGTGTTTAAGGAAAGACTGGACATAATACCGAGGGCCATGGTCTTATTGACACGGTGGTGTTCAGTCATAGTCGAGGATCTCAGAGGTCTTTTGCAGTCTAGTTTGTGACTTTGTGACTCTGTTTTTCTGGGACTCTGGAATTCTCTCCGCACTGGACAAGCTCTCTGTGGGCTCCCAGACAAGGCCGGGCCCCCCTGTGCAGCAGCGCCCCCTGCCGGCGGGCGCGGAGAGCGGCGCGGCTCGGCCCCGCGCCCGCCGTCCCGGAGGTGCCGAACGGTGAGTGCGGGCGCCGCGTCCCGCTCGCCCCCCGCTCCCGCCGGCCGGGCCCGGCGCGCTTCCCTCTCTCCTCCTGGGCATTGGGCCTGGGCCTTCCCCTTGTCCAGCCCCCGCCGCGCGGGGGGCGGCGGCGGCTGCCGGTGCCGGCGCGGGGGGAACAAAACCGGCGGGGCCGCGCACGGGAGGGAAGAGGGAGAGGGGAGGTGGCGAGGGAGAGCGCCCGGAGGGGCGGGATGAATGGGCGGGCGGCGTGGCCCCCGGCCCCGGGGGTGCGGCCCCGGGAGGGCCGGGCAGCGGGGAGCCGGCGGCCCCGGGAAAGCCGAGCCCGCAGGCACCCCCTCCCCGCAGGAAAGTTAAAGTGATGCCGGCGGAGCGAGGAGCAGGAGGAGCACGCCGCCGGTCTGCTGTCCTGGGATAGCGAGTTCGGCACGGGACCTGTCCCCGCCGGGACCGGGCCCTTCCCCGGTGACAGAAATAGCTGCCGGGAGCGGCTGCGTCGCACGTGGGAGAAGAGAAGCAGGTGCAGAACCACGGCTCGCAACAGTTCTGGAGAGCATGTCCTGTGATGAGCGGCTGAGGGAACTAGGGTTGTGTAGCTTGGAGAACAGGAGGCTTAGGAGGGACCTTATCACTCTCCACAACCACCTGAAAGGAGGGTGTAGTTAAGTAGGGGTCGGCCTCTTCTCCCAGGTAACAAGTGACAGGACGAGAGGACATAATCTTAAATTGCACCAAGGGACGTTTAGATTGCATATGAGGAAGAATTTCTTCACTGTAAAGGTAATTAGACATTGGAATGGGCTGCCCAGGATGGTGCTGGAGTCACTGTCCCTGGAGGTGTTTAAGGAAAGACTGGATGTAGCACTGAGTGCCATGGTCTACTTGACAAGGTGGTGTTCAGTCATAGGTTGGAGTCGGTGATCTCAGGTCTTTTCCAACCTCAGTGATTCTATAAATTTTTGCAAGTGAGGAATATAGAAACTTTGGGTTTCATATTTCTCTTCTGTAATCTTCCCTTGAACCCCATATTCTTTCAGAGTAGTATAAATGGAAGTCTTAGCCTGTTATCACCAAGTTTCACAACCTTAATTCACAGTTCTTGACTAGATTGTAATGCTCTAGTGAGTCTAGTGGCACTTCATTAGCTCAGGTACAGCACTGCAGCAGTAAGGTTTTTGGGACCGTTTTTGGAAGCCAGCTAAGTGGAATTGTGAACTTGGAGTTAGAAAGCTGTGTCAGAAGTACATGGAATTAATTTTTTCTATCTTGAATCTGTCAAAGGTACATTGATTTTACTCTGCAATGTAGACTGTTAGATCTTGTATTGAGAACTAATGTTGTGTAGACTTGTCATTCTCTTAACAAAGATTGAAATATTGCAAAATTACTGCAGTTCTGGATGCTATGTGTTTCTTAAGTCATATACGTGTGCATCAAGTATTGTCACTTTGTAGATCTCCTGTGACTTGAACCTTTCCTGGAAACGTGGAACTTCATAATATAGCATTTCCTACCTTATCTGGTGCCTCCCATGTTCTCAGCATATCTTACTGTTTCAGTGGCTGGTTGGGTTGGAGTGTTTGTGCCTTGTGTGGTTGTGTAATTTTAAAGACCTGGTTCAGCAATTGTTGCTGATGGAACTTAGCCCGAATAGACTGGCTGGTAGCTGGGAGTTCAGATATGAGGTTGTAGTCAGATACCTGTGGACACTTCTGGACTAGCAGGAGCGTAGTGCTGCCTGTCTTGTTCATGGTGCCTTGGAAGTGATGCCCTTACCTGCCTTGTGCGTTGTGAAGTGTCTGCTCTGCCCCACTGTGGGATGTTTGTGTGCAGCTTCCTCTGGGAGCTAAACTTGTCTTTGTCAGTCACAACACAGGAATATAGCTTCAAGAGAAGCATCATGCTGCCACCAGACTGCCATTTACTTTTTGGCACTGCAAGAACATGTAACTTTTCCTTTTGCTTAAACACAGCAGTAGTCTGGATCTGTTCCTGCTAGCAGAGGCAATGATGCTGCTGCATCTAGCTTACCCAGCTTTCTTGTGCTGGGAACAAACTTACCATTGATCCTCTTCTCTGACAGAGGTTATGACTGAACTGTTTGCCTGCAAGAAACTTCCACGGCTGATGAAAAGAAACAGTGATCCTTCCTCTGCTGTTACTGGTGTAGGGAATCCTATATGTGATTGTAGGGCATTGTGGAAAATCACAGGGCTTTCTCCTGGAGCATTTTCCCAGCTGTGTTGGTGTCGTTGAAGTTTGTTGTGTATTCTCTACCTGCTTGTGTCTCACCAGGCTTGATTGTTTATCGAGAGGAAAAGAGTTATAGATTCTTCTGCCACTGATAACCAAGACGGTCTGATTTTGAACAATGATATAGCAGACTAATTGTTGCTATGCTCTGAAATTCTTCATGTAATGTTAAAATTACATGAATTTTCTGTGCTCACAGACAGATCTTTAGCTTTGAGCCCTTCATTGCTTCCCTCGGACAGTCACAGCTTATCTTCTGTAGAGGAAAAATGCAAGTATATATTATATGTTGCAAAGCTAAGCATAGAATGTGTTTATTAAAAATTACCAGGAATGATTGGAAGACTTGTAGTATGAAATTGGAATGGAGTTGAGAAGTGGAGACCTCTTGGTTGCTGGCGTAGTCATGTTGTGCTATCCCTTGCACGGATTCCTTCTTATATGTAGTTACGTCCTCTGCATTTTTCCACTCTTCTTCCACTGGGAGGTTTCTGAGAGGCTGTAGGAAGTATGACCTAATCTTTAAGGGGATTCTCATCGAAGATAGGATGTGGAATCCAGGAACCATCTCTGACGTGGCTGGATGTGTTGGCTGAGAAGACATCAGAAGGTCTCTCCTCTCTGTGCATTAGCTTAGGATGCTCCTATTGCTCAGTTTAACATGAGCTCAGCAGGGATTTCTGATGCTGTTGGTCTTCACTCTGTGGCTGCCTTGCAATATACATAACCAAGTTCTGGTTGAATTTGCGGTTATCTCACTGCTTCTGACTTCCTGGATATTACTTCTTTCTGCCATATCATGACTTTAGCCTCTTGGGTGCTGAGAACCGAGCAAGAAAAGCAGTGATGGTTGTTCATTTCTCAGGTAGATACATTCCCTCATTACCGATCCTTTCCCCATGCTGTTTTTCTGTTCTTCCTGCGGTGGAGGAGATTATGGCCAGCACTGCAATGTAGGGGACAGGAACTGGTGTAAAGATTTTCGGCGTCTCTGTGGAGAGAGGAGAGAGCTGGTGGTAGGAACCTCTGTATGTAGATTCTAAACATGTGTGAAAGAAGAGGGGTTGGGAAAGGTGGCTGATGGAGCAGCAGTAGGGACCGGTGGTCCCACTGCTGAGATTTATGTCTCTTCAGGCAGCTTTTAACCTAAATGATGGACATTGATCTGTGTCATTTCAAGTCAGCTAAGAGCTGAGTTGGTGCTGATGCTGTTACTATGCTTGATATCTGGGGGTATAGTGAGCTTTTAGATAGGAGCACTTACCTCTTCAGGTAGATTTCAGTGGGAAACGTCATGTCTTAGGAGGACTCTGAATGAGTCTTGGCTGCCTTAAGTTAAAATTTAGTATTGCAGACTCCAGAATCTTCGTTGAATCACAGTATTTCGTCTTGAAGGCAGGATGTGGATGCAGGACACACATAAATGCTGGGCTTCAGGCTTCTGCTTCAGTTGTAATGTGTTCTCAGAACACATAATTAGTTCTGTTTGGCTGCATCTGTATTTGTTTTCTCAGTGTTGCAGCCATGGAAAGTGAGAAAAGTAGGAGGGAATGCAGAAAGAGCAATTAAGGAATGTGTTGTGCTTTGTAGTGTTACAGTGGCAAGCAGCACAGCCTCAGTTATAGCCACTGCTGCACTGCACATCCTATTAACTGGGAGTTTGAATAGGGGCAATGCTCAAGTGTCTTTTTTAAAAAACAGTTGTGGCCTGGCAGGGTGTTCAACCAAACAAAGTGGCCTGGGGCCTGCACAGCAGTTATTTGTACTTGCAGAAGTGGCAGCTTCTTTGTCCTCCTAGGAGTATTCAAGAAGCCTCGAGAGATACTCTAGTGGCCATCTCCCCTTTGCTTTGTTTCATGGAGAAGCTGTTGCTCATGACAATTTGATCTTCATCCTGAAATTCATACTTTTCATCAAAGAGCTTCAGAGGACTAGAATGATATTGGGATTTAGAACTTGGTCCAGTTCTCTGCAGTGCACATGGAGCACCCTGACAGATTGATCACACCAGTTCTTTTCCTTACCCTTTTCATGGGATTGACTTGGAGCAGCACGGAGCTAGTTCCCTTTAATGTCTGTAATGATGCATTTACACAGAGGGAGCGTGGTCCGTCTCTCTTAGTGTTGCCAAAAAGATGCTGCTGAGCACAGATTACATCACAGTTCATGCAGGACCCATCACAGTTCGTGCAGGACCAAGGCCATGGGGACCTGGTTACTGAGCATATGGTTTCTAGGCTGGCTGGCTCTGCTGGTGTGGGACTCTATAAAAAACAGTGACATGTTGTTCCTTGCACTTTGACCCAACTAGGCAAGGCAGGATCCAGTGCAGAACAATTCTGATGCAGGAGCTGATGGCAAAGAGCAGTGTGAAGCAGAGTCATCTGTGTGATAAACCTGAATATAGAGGAGAGCAGCAACCAGAGCCATGTAGAGACAGTGGCATTGGAGCTCAATATGAGAAGGAATCTGGAGAGCTTGACAGGAAAATCTTTCAAACTAGCTATTTAGATCTGTGCTAAGTGAACCAGCAACATCTCAAGAGTTTATTCCTTCAGAAGTGTCTCAACAAATTTAAATTGACAACATGACTGTTTAAGTTTGTTATTGATCTCACAGTAGCTATTCTAAAACTAAATTTACTATTCCATGGACTCAAGGTGTGCAATAACGAAGAGTTGTCTTGCCTCAATTAAGTAGAGATTTCAGCAGAAGAGGCAGTTACTTCAGTGACTGCCAGATACAGTGGGCTGAGTTACAAAACTAAAAATGGTGAGTGATGGCAGTGTGAGAGAAAGTACCCTCAGGTCTCCAATGTTATTTCTTGTGCTAAAGGCTTGAATATCAAGACTTTTGGATGTCTGGACTGTGCCTGTAATTTCTTTGGTTCTAAAATAATCTCATGGTCAAAAAAGCTTAGCAGCAGCTTGGACAATTTGTGGAAGAGAGACACTGACTTTTTCTAACAGTTGTATTTGGAAAGAAAGTGGAAATTTTCATCATAAAGTAAGGTAGAACTGAATAAAAGAAGAGGATGGGAGGTGGGGTGAAGTGTAGTTCAGTGAATAACAAAAAACTGCAGCAGGGGCAACAGGTGACATGTGAAGAGCAGGGAAATTATGAAGAGGGTAGAAAAGATTGGTAAACTTTGTTATAAACGGTGATAAATTCAAATTGGAAAAGCCTTTTTTGGTTTTCTAGTGGAAAGAAAATGGATAATTCAGGATTACAACCAATTTTGGAATTGACAAATTCCCTTTCAAGTCTAAAAATGTGATTACTGCAGTATGTCTTTATTGTCCTAATTATGTTCTGCTGTAATAGGATAAAAAAACCCAAACCCTTTTTATTTAGCTCATATCAGCAATTCAGAATTTTTTGCTTTCAAATTTAAATCTTCCTTTCCTCCCATTGTCCAGAGTCCTGCAAACAAAACATAAACTGTAATTCATAAAGACTTGAAGGTCTTTTGGAGTATTAAGCCATGATGTGCTATGAGTTTTTACAACTGGCAAGTTATTTGCTGTTGCAGAGATACAGACCGCTGAGCACTGCTGCCATCCTTCTGTTTTGTTTTCATCCTTTACATGCATTAAAAATTTGTTATAAGATGTTGGGAAGTGTTTTGTGGTCAACACTGAATATGGTGTGGACTACAATTTGGGGTGTCTTTTGTATGGCTGCCAGCAGTGGTGGGAAACTGCAGCTTCTATACCTCAAAGGTCCTTCCACTTCAGTGTTGGTAGAACAGAGTAATTACTTCCCATTTGTAGCTAGACTGTGGTTGAATGCTACAATTTGTCTCATGGTTGTAAAGCAGGATCCTTCTTAAAGCTCCGTCTGTGGTCCCACCATGCTTCCCAACTGGAAATCTACCTGTTCCTGTGACTTAATGTGAAGTGTGTATGCACAGTGCACGTGAAGGAGTTGTTCCATAAGCAGCTGAGCTAGTGAAACTCTATTTCTTGAGGATTTGTGCCCTCTTGCTCCTCAGCCAATCCTTCTTCCCTTTTTTCTTTGCTGCATCCATCTCATCCTTTAGCAGCACTGCTAATTTGCTTTCATTCTGTCTCTGCCCCAAACCCAAAGTAGCTCACTGCTGTAGTATTTTTAATTCCTTCCCCTTTTCCTTAATTACAAGCTGAATCAGACACTGCTTGCTCTGAATGTTTCAAGACTATTTGTGTAGGGGCTAAACAGAAGCAGGCACTGCTAAGTGACATATTCTGCCTCAGTGGAGGCATTGCTTGCATTCTCTAGTTCCTGATTTTCATGAAAGGTGTAGAAATGCAAAGTAAGGCTAGATTGCTTTGTCCATTTGATTGGCATTGACTGTAGGGCAATGTGTTTGTGTAAGCCTCATTTCCATAAGAAACCAGGGTAAAAATGCTTTAGGAATAAATTAGGAAAACTTGCTTTGAATGCATATTTTTAGACTTGTTAGTCTACTATATGTTTAGACAGATAAATTAATGTTAAAATGAAACAACAATTTTGAGTGTTTTGAACCAGTGTGTTTTACAAGACCCCCCAAAATTAGGTTGATAGCTTAGCATGATTAATCATGTAACAACTGTTTAATTTCAACCTACAAGAAAAAGAGTGTGTGCATTTCACTTAAATGTGCTTTTTACCTTCTACTTTTATGACAGTATAACTTAAAGAATATGGCTAGACTTGGTTTTCTGCTTATTGTAGTAGCTAATCTGGGTAAATTCTATTGGAAATTGTGGAATCCAGCCAAATCATTAAAAACTGTTTGCATTTTGAGGGGGTTTTGTTTGGTTTTTGGGGTGCCTTTTTGTTTGTTTTTGTTGTTGTTGTATTGGTTTTTTTAAGGTCTTGTAAAAAATACTAATTTTGAGAAATTTTCATCCTTGGGGTGAGGAAAACAGTGTTCTGGATACAGTGGACTGCTAACTATACCAACTGGGAAAAAAACCCCTGCTGCTTTTCTTAAATAGTATTTTTGTTGTTATTGGACAGCACATGAAATAATGGAACGGGAAAAGTCCTTTTCATAATAGATAAAGTTTTTGTGATCGGCTTTTTTTTTTTTCCATGTAATTAGTGAAAGGATGTCAGTATTTGACAGATGAAAATAGGGCCTAGGCTTTAGGCTGCTGTTTTCTTGAATTTTTTTGGTCTTTTGTCAAAAACCGCTGATTTGTTTTGAAATTTAATGATGGAGATGCATTTTTGAAATGGCTTTACCTCAGTGGCAACATTTCAAAGTACTTTTTATTTTCAGTTTGCATGTGTGATGTCAATAAAAGCACATCAAATACGGGAAGAGAAGACAATGGAGAAAGCAAGTCACATTTATCAAATAAAATTCAAACCTTGCTCTACATCACCTGGGGTTTTTTTTATCATTTGCTTCCAGTTTTTTTACATAGGTCGGAAGGCCGGTTGTTAAATATAAGCTTTGTTTTTTCAAGTTTTACTGATGTAAAATGACTTTCAGAAGTTGGAGACAGCTATGTTTGGATTTCTCTATGAAGTAGTCAGTACCTGTGCAAAAGTTGCGCTTTCTAAAAAGGGGACAGTGGGCAGGGAAAAGCCCATGTGGTTATTTAGGAATGACAGAGTTGAAATAAACATGGGCAGATAACTATACAGATCTTTTTTCCTTTATTGCAGGAACTGAAAATTCCTCTTTAAAAGGTGCAGTGCTGTGGAAACTGTTACTGCCCATAGAAAAATGGACGTGTTGCAGATACTTCGTAAAACCACAGAGCGCTTGGAGTGTGACTACTGCAGCTTCAGAGGAACTGACTATGAAAACATACAAATTCATATGGGTACTGTTCACCCAGAGTATTGTGATGAAATGGATGCTGCTGGTTTGGGTAAACTTATATTTTATCAAAAAAGTGCAAAACTGTTTCACTGCCATAAATGTTTCTTCACCAGCAAGATGTATTGCAACGTATATTACCACATCAAAGCACAGCATGCAGCCCCTGAGAAGTGGAGCGAAGAGCGGAAAGAGCAACAGATAGAAGAAGATTCAGATTCATCCAAAAAAAGTGTCACGTTGGAGCCACAGAAACCTACCCTTTCCCCTGAGTCACGCAAACCTGCCCTTTCTCCTGAACTCCCCAAATCTGAACCTGCTGTTTCCCCCAAGCTTCAGAAATCTTCTGTGTCTCCAGAGCCCCAGAAGCCTGCGCAGGTGACTTCTTCAGAGCCAGAGAAGTCGGTCCAGACTGTGTCCCCAGATCCAGAAAAGTCAGCCCGGGCCACGTCTCCTGATCCAGAGAAGTTAGCCTCAGTCGTGTCTCCCGACCCCCAGAAGCCATCTCCTGCCGTGTCTCCCGACCCCCAGAAGCCATCTCCTGCTGTGTCTCCTGACCCACAGAAGCCATCTCCTGCCATGTCCCCCGACCCACAGAAGCCAGCCCCAGCTGTGTCTCCAGAGCCCCGGCGGCACTCCCCAGCAACGTCTCCAGAGCCCCGTCGGCATTCCCCTGCCGTGTCACCAGAGCCCCGGCGCCATTCTCCCGCTGTGTCTCCAGAACCCCGCAGATACTCCCCAGCTGTGTCACCAGAGCCAAAGAAACCTCCTCCGGCAGTATCCCCTGAACCACGGAGGTATGCCCCAGCTGGGTCTCCTGAGCCACGAAGGCATCCCTCTCAAATGCGTAGGCCCACTTCTGCTTCTTCTCCTGAAACCCGGAGGCCTGCTTCTGCAGTTTCGCCAGAGTCATGGAGACCTGCTCCAACTGTTTCCCCCGAGCCCTGGAGGTCTTCGCCTCACGAGGTGCAGAAGTCTTCTGCAGTTTCTCCCTGGGCTTCAAAGCCTGCCATGTCGGTGTCTGTAGAATCCCGGAGGTCTGCCCCTGAGTCCCGAAGGCCTGGTTCAGTTGTGTTGCCAGAACCTAGGAGGCTTGTTTCTGATTCGTGTAAGTCTACGTCCTTTTCTGAATCCCAGAAGTCTACTCTTGTTTCTTCTGAGCCCTGGAAACCCATCTCATCTGTTTACCCTGAAGGCTGGAAACCTGTTCTGTCCCCTGACACATGGAAGCATTCTCCCCCTGTTTCTCCTGAGCTTCGAAAGTCTAGTCACGCTGTTTCCTCTGACTCTTGGAAGCCTTCTTTCTTTCCTGAGGTGCGTAAGCCTGGTGTTTCAGTATCTCCTGAATCTTGGAAACTCTCTGAGTCACGGAAATCTATGTATTTTTCTGAAACTCAGAAATCCACCTCTGCTGCTTCATCTGAGATTCAGAAACGGGCTCATTTCCCTGAACCTCGGAAAAGAGTGTTGTTCCCAGAGACTCGTAAATCTAATCCTGCTGCTTCTACTGATGTCCAGAAACGTGCTGTCTTTTCTGAGCCCCAGAATCAGGTGTCTACTTCTGCTGTTTCTACTGAAGGTCAAAAACAAGCCCTGTGTTCTGAAGCCCAAAAATCCTCTCTTGTTTCTTCTGAAGTCCAGAAGCATGCCCTGTTTTCTGAAGCCCAAAAACTCACTTCCATTTCCTCTGAAGTTCAGGAGTCTACTTCCTTTCTAGAGTCTCAGAAATCCACATCTCCTGAGGTTCAGAAACATGGCCTCTTTACTGAGTCCCAGAAACCTACTCCTGTTTCTCCTGAGACACTCAAGCAAGCTGTTTTCACAGACTGCCAGAAATCTGCTGTTTCCCCTGATGTTCAAAAGCATGCTGTATTTTCTGAGATACAGAAGCCTGCTGCTGCTCTATCCTCTGATGTCCAGAGACATGCTGAAACTACTGTACCTTCTGAAATCCAGAAGAACATCCTGTTTTCCGAGCCCTACAAGTCTTCTTCGGGCTTTTTCTCCGAGCCCCAAACACCTAGTGAGTCTGGTGAGAGTGACTTTCTCTCTCACAATTTAGATGATCAGAAACCACTGGATGATTTATTCTCACAGGATGAACAATCAATATTAGCCAAAGAATCACCTGAACACATGTTATATTCATGCCCAAAAAAGAAGCCCAAGAAGGATAACCAGGAGAACTCAGATTCTGAACTAAATAGCAGTGAGTGTGGAAAAACAGAGGTGGACTCAATGGAGATAAAGGAACAAGAATCCAACAGTGACCAAGAGCAGTATGATATGGAGCCATCTGATTACAGCAAAGAGAGCAAAATGGATGTAACTACTCCCACGCAGCCACAATGTGTGCTTCAGTTTACTGAAGAGAAAGAGGCTTTCATCTCTGAGGAAGAAATAGCAAAATACATGAAGCGTGGCAAGGGAAAGTATTACTGCAAAATTTGTTGCTGTCGTGCAATGAAAAAAGGTGCTGTCTTGCACCATTTAGTTAACAAGCATAATGTTCAAAGCCCATACAAATGTAAAATATGTGGCAAAGCTTTTCTCTTGGAGTCTCTTCTTAAAAATCATGTTGCTGCTCATGGTCAAAGTTTGTTGAAGTGTCCCCGTTGTAATTTTGAATCAAATTTTCCCCGAGGCTTTAAGAAACATTTAACCCATTGCCAAAGCCGTCATAGTGATGATACACCTAAAAAACACTTGGACAGCCTTGAACCACTTGAAGAACAGATTTAATCTGTTTTTTTATCTTGTGCTAGAAAAGCTGAATTTACAAAGTGTTCAAAAGTGTTACTGTATGTTAACCGAGTAGTTTAGCTGATCTGACAAGTCAGAAGATGCATGGTTTATTGTACTATGTTTAACTTGTCTTATAGCTGTATTACTGAAAAGATTTACTTTTGAAAGTAATTTTAAATGCGTGTTCATGTCTTTGTATTACCCATCAGTAGAGTCATATTTTATTTTTCAGATGTACTATGTTTTTGAAACCAAAATGGATACAAATTAGTTTTGTAAAGATTTGTAAAACATATAGGCAATTAAGGACTGGAGTGGCAAGCAATCCATATTTTCCTGTGAAGACAACTTCTTTTTTCACATTTGTTAAATGTTGTATTTTTAAAAATGTTTTTATCAAGTTCTCAAATCAATTTTCTCACTAAATTGAATGTGAATGATCCAGAATATGAGAAACTACCAATATTCCTGGAATAATTCTGCCCTGAGGTTGTAATTGAGTGTATAGACATTTGCTGGAAACTTATTGCACTCAGTTCTCTGACTTGTATCAGATTTAGAAGCATCAAGGTACTTACTTTGTGATTCTGTATTTTGGCCATGTTTTAATCATGTACTAATATACATTAAATTGATAGATTAACGTCAGACTATGTATAGCTCAACACCTTCTCTTGATGATTCAGATGTTTGTAATGTCAGACAACCCCTAAATTTCCTGTATTTGGTGAAATGTTATGCTTTAATGTTTTAACAATAAAAAGAAACCCAACCTGGTGTTGGCCATATTTTTTTGTTGTTGTTCAAATCAAGAACAAAACCTTTCATGTTCAGCATATTATGTTTTAAGTATCTTTGGCAACAAGAGATACAAAATTACCCAGGAGGTCTGCTTTGAATGCTTCAAGGTCCCAGTCGTCAGCTTCAGTCATTACTACGCAAGGTTAGTCTAAATTTCCTGTCTCTTTAAGAAAAATGTATGATATAAATGTCAGATGTAAATGAAGGAAAACAGGAATTTATGCACTGTTATTTAGGATGCTGGCCTTGGTGTGATTTGAGTATTATTTGTTAAAAACATTCAAGTACTTTGTAATTCAGAAGGAATGTAGATTTTAAGTGGAGGCAGGACAAGGAAGGAGGAATTCCTCTGCAGCTGAATTATGCCTAGACAAGCTGTTTTAAATATGGGTTTAGGATATGAAGGTGTTAGTGTTAAATTTATAATAATAAAGAAGTATTCAAGTGTGAGCTCCAACCAAAGAGCTTCAGATTGATTGGATTGAAGCTTGTACTTTTATCTCTTTTGTCTTTCAAGAGGATTTCTGGAAGGAAGGGCAAAGGTATTTAAAGCTCTACACTCAGGTGACTTCTTAGTGCTGTTTATTAAGTGAAGGAGTTAACTTCCTACCGTGTCTATATGAATAATTCAAATGCATTCTGTGACTTACTGTGTATGACCTATGGCTGCAGTTCAGTGTAGAAAGAGTGGAGTTAACTAAAAGCCAATAAAGGCGACTCATTCAGGACAGTACAGGATCATACAGTCATTTTTTACTTCCCAAGGGTTAAAAAATATTATTTCTTGAAATGGCAAATAATATGTATTAGTGGAAGTCAGCATAGTGAAATAATTTTCTGACTTTGCAGCATGTCTTCAATATATACTTGGGTATAATACTCACAATATTCAACATTTAGACTCTCTAACTTTTTAAAGGCTGTTACATTAATAGATCATACATATGATTGAGAAAATGCTTCTGTATGAACTTCTAGGCAGTTCCTTTTATACAGTCCCTATCCTTGAAGAGGAATCTCTTCTGTGTACTCTTGGAAGGACACTGGTTTCAGTCCTTTTCGTGAAGAATGCTCAAGGGAAAATACAAAATGGAAACAATAAAGAAACACCAGAGGATGTTGTTATAGAAGGATGTTAGCTGTGGCCATATGTGCAATACAAACTTACCTTCATCTTTTTATGGCAAAAAGTGGTTAGTTGTATGAAATGCCCAGTCATGTTTTTAAAGTGCATTTTCACCAGCATTCATTCAGTCAAACTAAAAGTAGTTTTCTGTAGAGAACTTGGAGTTGTTTTTCAGAAAAGGCCATTTTTGTCACAGGTTACAATTTCATTTGATATTTGAGGAGAGATTCTTGCAAGAATTACTAGTTTCAGTAATATTTTATCTTCAGCATAGCTAAGAGTATCTATCAGTATGTTGCTTATCTCTAGATCAGAGAAATCATGTGGAATGTAACCATTAGAATATGAATATATGTAATGTTAATGGTACTGATTGGTCTTACATTAATGAGTAAATTAATTGTGTAAAAAAAGCCTCTTAAGACCATTTAGGATTCAGTGTCTTAAAATAAGAACTGTGTGCTTCACAATTGTCTATTCTGAGAAAGAGTCTATAAAAGAAGCATTAAATTTTAGTTCATTTAGTAGAAGTCAAGTCAAAGGAATTCTTGCTAATTTGTATTGTCTGACAAACTTGACCAGGTATTTCTTCTGAGCTGTACAATCAAAAGAGTAGATGGGGGTTTTTTCCTTCTTTCCTTCTTTCCTTCTTTCCTTCTTTCCTTCTTTCCTTCTTTCCTTCTTTCCTTCTTTCCTTCTTTCCTTCTTTCCTTCTTTCCTTCTTTCCTTCTTTCCTTCTTTCCTTCTTTCCTTCTTTCCTTCTTTCCTTCTTTCCTTCTTTCCTTCTTTCCTTCTTTCCTTCTTTCCTTCTTTCCTTNCTTCCTCCCTTCCTCCCTTCCTCCCTTCCTCCTTTCCCTCCCTTCCCTCCCTCCCCTCCTCCCTTCCCCTCCTTTTCTTTCTTTCTTTTCTTTTGCCGCCAAGAAATGTTACCATCTCCACTTCAAAAAGAACTGATCATGTCATTTCATGATCAGCTCAGGGCAATATTAGCTGCAGCTTTTCTCTGGGTGGTCCTGTCCTCTCCCTTCCCTGCCATTGTGTTCTGACCATCTTTCCTTTGCCCACTTGGCTCTCATACAGCCTTGGGGTGACACAAATCAGGTTACAGATTCTGCTGGGAACTTGCTGGTTTTTCCTTGTGTTGGGGAGTTAGTCTGTCAGTCTGACTTGCCTTGCAGCTGCAAGTGTTGATGCAAGGGGAACGCTTCTGAAGGTAGAGGGCCAAGGGCAGCAGGGACAGTGAGTTCAGATGGGCTTTTGGTAACTCTGAAACTGCATCCTCAATCACAGATGTGCTGGCTAAGTTGCTCATCTGTGATGTCCTGACAACTCGGTTGTGTTATTTCCTCACATCTGCCTCTTACCTGTCAGTTGTCTTCTGGGTTGGTGTTTTCTTTCACTGCCTCCCTACCTTTTTAGTCTGTCTTACTGAATGCTCAGGCAAGGTTTTTCTTATACCTTGTGAAAGAGTGCCAAAGCCACAAGTGCTAAGCCCCGGGAAAATGGATAAACTCTGTTTGTGTGCTTAGTGTTTTGTTAGCTGAGCCTAGCCTTGGTGTTGTAGTTGAGACTTGCTGTTCTGTCGAAGCTGCAGGGTAGCCCTCATTGTACCTAGACACTCCATGACTGCAACAGAGGTTTATACAGGAATCAAAACCAGATGTTCTGATTCCCTGTCTCAAATGCTTATACTAATATTGACTCTTCAAAGTGTACAACCTTCTGAAACCCAAAACCTCAAACTCCAAAGTTTAAGTGAAACTCAGTGGAAAAACAGGCATTTATTCCCAGAGGCTTCCTCCAATGCTGCAAGAGAAAAACTTAAAACCAGTTGTTTTTGTACACTCAGCATTTAGTTTTATTCCTTATTCTCCCTCCGTGCACAGCCTTGGAACTTGAAACGTATTGAGGAAAAACAACTCCTTTTAAGTAACTCCCAAATCTCCTGCATTTTAAAAGTTAAAAGAAAAATAAATCCTTTAAACCTAATGGGGAAAATGAAATGCTTGCATTAAGAAAAAGGTGTCTAATGCAGGTATATGTCATCTTGACTTTGCAGAAGACTAGATTTATCGGTTGCAGCATCCGTGCTATGTATTTCCAGTAAGGAATAGTCAACTGTTCACAGACACAAGAGGGTGAAGTTTCCAGCAGTTTCTCACAGAAGACCCCCCTCCTCATAGCTCCCCACTACCAAAGGCTGGCCACACAAAGCCAATACTTACTGCTGCATTAGTGGAAAAAACCTGAGTGAAGAAAACGTAGGACTGTAACTGAGAGGGGTGGGTGGATTGGTGGCTGCAGACAAACAGAAGTCTGAGGTACCCAGTGCCACCTTTGTCTTTTCATCACCAGCAAGGTCTCCCAGGCCTCTCTGTTTAGTCAAAGGGTGGAAGTAGTTGAAGAGGTACCATCAGAGAGGGTTGAGTCAGGAGTGACTCGAGAAAACTCAACTCATACACATCCATGGGACCCTAGGGGTCATGGCCAGGGTGCTGTGAGAATTGGCTGATGTCCAAGGCTGTTGTATATCATCTTTGATGGAGTCTGGGAAAAGTTCCCTGTCATTGGAGAAGAACAAATACTGCACCCATGTTCAAGAAAGTTCAGAAGGATGGTCCAGATTTCCCTGCTGGCAAATATTTAATTTCTATAGTTCTGATAAAAAAATGATAAAAACTTGTTGAAGATAGATACTTCAGTTATCACTGGCATTCTATAGATGTTAATACTAATACTGACTCTAAGAATATTTTTGAAAATTAAAGGAAAGCAGGGGGATGTGCATTGAAGAAATCTTAAAGCTACTTCTGTTCTCCCTCATTCTGCAGAGTTTCCAAATATGTAACATTATAAAGACTTGGCAATGCAGTTGCTACAGACCTGAATTGGCTCAGTGATACCCCATGCTGTTTTATTTTGGAGAAGAGGAGAGCTGGTAATAACCAAATGAAGAGTTTGGAGAAAATCGGCTCTGCAGTTGAAATGATGTCTCAGCATGTCATTAACACATATTGGTACTGCAACCTCACAGATGGGACAGAAGCTTTTTACGTGAAGACCATATGTGCACTAAAGAGATAATGTAATGACCATTCTGTTGTGGCTTTGGCTTAAGGGGTTGCTGTTCTCAGCTGCCCAACTCCTTTTGTCGGTGCTCTGTTCCTTAGCTCCTTTTGGTTGAACTGTTCACCCGTGTGATTTCTAAAGCAGAAACTAGTCTCTTAAAATGTCTTGACTGTAAGAGAATATATAAGAAATAAATAATTTTTTTCAAAACCAGAATGATTTCTAACTGACTACATTTATGGTCAAATGAAGCATCCCACTATGGTGCAAATGGGGTGTTAACATCCAAAAGGGGCATAAAAAGTCGCGTGGGGGTAAATGGTAGGTGGTAATGACATATTTCTTGGCAAAAGAGCAAGCACATAGTAGGAAAAATTTCTTCACCAAAAGGACTGTCAAGCCAGATGGGCTAGAGCAGGCAGCTCAGGAAATCACCATCCTGGAGGTATTTAAAAGACATGTAGATGTGGCACTTGGGGACATGGTTTAGTGGTGGACCTTGCAGTGCTACATTAACAGTTGGACTTGATGAATTTAGAGACCTTTCCAATCTAACCAGTTCTAGGATTCTGTGGTTCTACGTGCAGCCTATGTGGACCAAAATATTCCTGTCTGAATGAGTCCTTCACTACATCTCACCTCAGGTTCCTTCCAAGACCCTGCCACTGAGCACTCTGGGGCTTGTATCAGCTGAGCCACAGACCTCCCTGTTAAATGAAATACTTTCTACCTCACTGTGAGGCCAATCAATGTGTATTAGAATGTTAAATGGTTTTCTTAAAGTGTTTTGTTGCATAAATCAGTTATTTATGTGGGAATCTAGTTTCCAAATGCTGTTCTGCTCTGTACCCAGCTTATTGTCCATTAAGGCTCTTCCTCTCTACTCTGAAACCAGTGTCTTTTTTTCAAAGTCAGCATTAAAATAAGTGACAGTTGGGAATATTACCTTCTCCTAAAAAAAAAAAAAAAATTGCTGTGGCTAAAGGCAGGTTGGAGTTGACACAAACAAACCCTTAAACATACTAAATGTTCCTGGTATGCATATGAGAGAAATACACATTGGGCAGAAAGGGGTATGTGTGTGCAAATACAGTGTGGCTCTTGCTAGTATCACTTGTTCACATGTAGGAGATTGTTTTGTTACCGCTTTCTCTCATATCTGACTGCCTGGAGATCTCACAACTAAAACAATTTTCAAAACTGGAAACCAAACAGACTTTACCCCCTTTGGACTGTGCTGATCTCCAGGGTGTTCACAGTGACTATAGGAGTGCAAAGTGTCAGAAAATGTTGGCATGGAAATTCTCACTGATGCACTGCAAGATTTGGTGTACATTTTAATCTATGCAAGAGGAATTGTGGCTTCTCATTGAATTGTAATATACAGATTTCTATAATTAATGTTTAATTCAGTATGGATGCTATCACATTTTAAATGATCCTATGCTCTGACATTCCTGTTTGTGCACCCCTTTGCTAGACCATGATTATAAGATTCTTTTAATTTGCTCTGGGATCAGCAACACACTTCTTGATTAGGCAGTACCTCTGTTGTAGCTGCAAAGAAATATGCCTGAGGATTGACTGTATCAAACATTTCTTTATTTTCTGATCTCTTACCCAAAGAATGTGTGGATACCTCATCCCTGGAAGCGTTCAAGGCCAGCTGGATGGGGCTTTGAGCAGCCTGGTCTAGTGGAAGGTGTTCCTGCCCACGGCAGAAGGGTTGGAACTAGAGGATTTTTAAGACTCCTTCCAACCCAAAGCATTCAGTAACTGTACGATTCTGTGCTACGTCAAGAGCATAGAAGTTTTATTGCTCTCTGCCTCCCTCAGCCGGTTTTGGTAAAGTTGTCATTAGAGGGAGCTACAGAGCAATTTATGAGCAGATCAGCTTTAAACGTTAAATACACAAACACACGATAGTAATAATAATAATAATAATACACCAATGATTGGCTCAGAAATGGTTCTAGGCTTTTGTCCTTGCTCTGGTGAATTAATTTTGGCCCACTTATGACTGATTTCCTCGCCACTGTATCCCGAGTCTTTTGTTCTAAAGTACTTGTTTGTTTTCTTTGACACCCCTCCCTGCTGTGCAGTATTCCCATTCCCTTAGCACGTGCATTATTTACAAAGGTGCTCAAAACACTTATGTAATCACCAAAAAATGACCTCTCTTTTGTTCTTTAGGCCACTACTCCTCTCAACTTGGTAAGAAAAAGCCCTGAGGTAGTTTCAGAGGAGGGCTGCCCTTCCCACGGAGGCATTGGAGCGCTGGGCTGCACTCGAGGCCCCCCAGTGCCAGCCTGCTGTGCCCAGGACCCGTGCTGGGCCTGAGCTCTCTCAGTGCAGAGGGGAGTTCAGTTCAGCCCACAGCGGCTGGGGCACACGAGAGAGATACAGCCTGTGGTTGACAAGGGAGTTAAAAATCTCAGACCTGTTGATTGCCAGAAGCTGAG
The DNA here is from genome assembly GCA_013398115.1 of Falcunculus frontatus. Lineage (NCBI taxonomy): Eukaryota > Metazoa > Chordata > Aves > Passeriformes > Falcunculus > Falcunculus frontatus. Next base: position 1,860,077 of record VZRV01003339.1, on the reverse strand, counting down.
GGGATGAAGCAGGGCCACGAGCGCTCCCCTCAAGTCCTGCTCACAGCAGTTGCAGCTGGCTCCTACTCCTTTTGTGGAAGACCCCAGCACAGTTTCTCACCCAAAGCTTACACTGAGAAGGACACGCAGAAATCACACAGTGATTCACAGTCACACAGAAATGCACTGGAGGGAACTAGTGAGATGGAAAAGAGAAGAAATGTGAGAAACCACATTTAGATCCAGGTTAAACTCCCTCAGGTTTGAGCAGAGAGGGGACGGTCTCCAAGCAAGAAATCTGAAAATATGAATTCAGGTGTAGCTGGCACTGTCATAGGAAATCTGCCTGCAAGGCAGTGGTAGCACTGCCTGGGTTTAGTATGTGTCCACTTCCAGCACTGACAGCACTTACTTGTTATTGATGCACAGCAAGACACTGACTGTCTTGCTGTCACCATCTTGGAGATATATTTATTTATTTTTAAAATCTTATCTAATACTAAATTAGATATAAGGGAGAAGTTCTTTACTGTGAGGGTGGTGAGGCACTGGAACCTGTTGCCCAGAAGAGTTGTGGATGCCCCATCCCTGGATTTGTTCAAGGCCGGGTTGGAGGGATCTTTGAGCAACCTGGTCTAGTGGAAGGCATCCAGGGCAGGGGGTTTGGCACGAGATCATCTTTGAGGTCCCTTTCAACTCAAACCATTCTATGATTCTGTTACATCTTTGCTCTGAGACATTGCCTTCAGATGCAGACTGCCCATCTGCACTCATATTTCCCCTTGAAATCCTAGGGAATTTTGCCTGAGTGAGGCTGTGCACAACTTGACTTACAGAGGCAAAAGCAGTTTGCAGATAGAAAATACAGATGAGCCCTGAAACGTCTGTCCTTCATCATTTTGCATTGACTTGCTGTGGTCTGGGCCGTCTCCAGCATTTTTTCTCTCTGCACTCATTACTCCAGGCAATAATGAAACTGAATAAGCCAAATGACGAACTTGGCCTTGACATGGTCATAATGTTGTTGAAAATGGTGGAAAATACAAATATACTGCCTTGGTCATGGGAACCTTCCTGCTTCATTTCCAGTAAAAAATATCAGAAATCCTTAATTCCCTCAATTCCACAGTCAGTTTCAGACTTCTCTGGCACACATCCACTCTTGGGTATTGTAAAAAACATCAGAGACAAAGAAGTCAGAAGACTTTCATAATTTGATCTTCCCGTCCTGTCAGTGAGAAATTTTTTGAAATTTAACTTCCTATTAAAACAACACAGGTAAAGTTGTAGGGGTGTTTTAACTGTATTAAAATGATCACCAGGGATGGTCGCATCACTTGGAAAAAAATGCTCCTTTTGAGTAATGGTCTCCTGCTGCAAGATGAACCGACAAAATAAGATAAATGGTCTTAGGTAGGGTTGCTGGCGTAGCCTTCATTGTGGTTTTGAAACAACAAGGAAAGAATCAAATACCTACATGTTTACAACAGAATCAGAGCAATTTATCTAAACTGGTTTATGTCGGCACATTTATGTGTGAATAGCTGAAGCGAAGATTCCAGTTTTGCTGATAAACAACAGAAAATTAACCCACCACTCCTGGCTTGCACAGCATAGTTCACATTGCTTTGCAGCAGCTGCAGGATGAGTTTTTTACATTTTGTGTAAACAAGCAGATATGATCCCAGCACAGGGCAGGGCTTCTGCCAGGCTCCAGCGCAGCAGCTCCGTGACCTCCAGGCCAAGAGAAAGCAGGCACTGAAGCCTTTGATGGCTATCCAGATTTCTTAAAACTGGCTATTTTATTGTTTGGCTACAAACTTGCTGCTGATTAGATGGAAGTGGGTTTGTTTAATTAAAAAAGAAAAAAAAAGAAAAAAAAGGCCAACTAATTGAATTTAAACTATGTGGTTTATGGCAGAAAATGCCACAGTTAATTACGGTTACCATCTGTTTCATCAAAACTCTTATTTGCTTTGGATACCTCTATTTTCAGGTCAGGGCTGGTTTTAATACCTTTCTCAAATTTATTCCAGTGAGGAGGTACTTTAAAATAAATTACCTTACTCTCCACAACCCTGAGCAGAGTGGTGATGTCTGCAGTGACCTTATGGTGCTATTTCTTGTAAAGAAAATATTGCCGTGGCTTTAATCACTGCAAGCTTAGCTCTGTGAGCAGAGAGCTTGCATGGCTTTTTCCAGAGATTTATTAAAGGAGATCTGTGAGTTTCTGTATGAGGCAAATTGCAAACATGAATTGGCATTCTTTTCCCCGAGTATCTCCTTTCCAGTACCTGACCATCATTCAATTTCTGATATATCAATTCTCAAAAAATCCGTGAAGAATTCACCTCTCCCCATGGTACTTCTGCACTCACCTCGTTGCTAAGGACTATGTCACAACAGATGAGTCAGCTACCTTGAGAGTCTCGCAATACACTTGTATGACGGAGTCTGGAGGAACTGAGTGACTGGACGTAGCGTGAGCTTCTACCCCATGAACTTGATTGCAACATGAAGCCGTTTATCACAGGCTCCTGCTGCACTGCTGGGCTGCCTGCATTCCCTAGGGGATGCTGGCACTTATGCCACATCTTGACTGGTTTCCAGGAGGCTTGTGAGGTATTTGAAATCAATGTTATGTATTACTATCAGTAAATAGAAGGGTCCAGACTGTTGCTTAGGTGATAGAAGCAAGGCCATGGAAGCTGGCATCAGAAAAATGGCAAAGTACAATAACTTCTTTTAACAGCACATCTGTCTTATTATATACACATTCCCCAAAACATTCATTTCTCTGGCAAAGGTATCACTGACCAAACATTTGTCATTTCCAAGGCTCAAGGGAACACATGTACTCATGTGTACTAAATCCTATGAATTCAAGGAAAATTCAGTGGAGATTTGATCTGCTTCTGGAAGGAAAAATTCTTTACCCTGCTTCCTTCAAAGAGAAACAAAAACATCCTTTATTATTCTTGGTGAAAGGACTGTGCTGCTGCTACCACTCTACATAGTGAAATGATAACTCCTTGAAAATCTTGCTACTCTTATGTCTTGAATAAATACTAACCTAATGGGAGTGATAGAGAATTAGGCAATAAGATTAGAAAGAGAGATTGTTCCTGAATCAGTCCATTAGGATTAACCAGGCTTTGTTCCATGGCAACTTAGCTAAGAATAATCACGACTGCAAATAGTGCTGTTCCAGTTTCTTGGGTGGAGCACAGAGTAAAATTGCCGGTCTCCAAATGCGATTGTTAATGTGTTTGCTGGTTCTTAAAATGTCACTGTGGCTGCACTTCAGCAGTTCAGTTAGAATTGGTTTTGCCATCACATGTGATGCATAAGGAATTCAAACCCCTGCAGGCAAGCTGAGTTCATAAGGTCCTTGTATTTTCAGATTATTTCTGGTGGGACATGATTTCTGGCATTAACAGTTCACGCTGCCAGCACTGACTCTGCCACATGAGTCACTGGTTGTACACAAGGTATGAAAGGAGTATGCGAGAGATGTGGGCTGGGGCAGTCAGGCAGGCACATTGGTGGGTCCTGATGATAAACCATTTCTCAAGAATGTGGACCTCAGGTGGAGGAGAAATTCAAAACACCTCTGTTCCTTCATGTTGCAGGATACACATAGCCAAGCCCTGTTGTGGGAGCAGCTGAGCTGAACCCAAGGAAAGGCAGTGTCACCTGTAAGCAGTTTGATTACACTGATTGTGTCCAGGAAGAATCTTGAGAATCTTTTAAGATTTGTACATCTTGCATTTCTTTATATTACTTGTTTTTGTTATTATACTGTATATTCCCCTACCTCACATTGCAACATATTTTTATTTTAAATGCATCTGCCTGTCTCATTTGTGCTTGAAAGCTGTGGTGCTTTCTTAATACACCAACCTAAATTGGTATGAATCATTTCTACATATTTGATTATGGTGTCACAATTATTTAAACAAAGATGATGAGAGTGAATTTAATCACTTCACTGCGGGCAATACCAAACTTACTCAGGGTTCAGGTAGCATGTATTTGTGTACTCAAAACCACTGCAAAATACTCTGGTAGGAAAAAACCCACCATATTTATTGGCTTATGGTTTAATATGTGTTTCCAAGCAATCACTTATTTCTCCTAAAACCAGCCAAGGCCCTAGAAGAAGGTGTGTGCAGGGACATCCCTGCTTCGCAAGTGCCCCTCTTTAAGGGCACTCTCTGGGGTGAATCTGTGCCTTTGGGGCACTCTCCAGCCTCTGCTCCCCACAACCATTACCAGGTCTGTTGATCCAGCAGTCTCAGCTCTTCTGGGCACCCTGCAGCCTCTGTCCACGGTGAGTCTGGCTGATGCCAAGAGCAGATGACCTCTCATTTAGCTTTAGTTGTTTGGCCTGTGCCTGCTGCCCAGGTTCCTCCACCAGCTGGTGGCATGCACGTGGTGGGTACCTCCAGGGAATGGCTCAGGGGCTCCTGTGGCAGCCTTGGGGATAGAGGAGCTGCCTCCCACCGCAGACTCTGCCTCCCTCCCCCGGCTGCAGACAGGGCACAAGGATCCAGCCAAGACGCGACCCAAATGTGTAAAAAAGGAAGGGAGACGATCGCCAGCCAAGTGGTCTAAACACAAATTCACTGAAATAAAACACTGTTTATGCATCTGAAGGGAGGTGAAGAGTAGAAGAGGGGATAAAGAGAGTGAAGCCCATGCATACATTTCCCCACTAACTGTAGGTTTTGGTTTGGCTGCTCTCACTCTTGAGTTCAAAGTCACCCTTTATTATGGGTGTTTCACCCAGGTGGTGTTGACAGTTCCCCTCACACACACACACACACACAGATACACAAACCTTTCACCTGGCTTCTTTGGCAGATCAGCATCTTTCAGCTTTTGGTCTCCTCTTCTGTCCTAGCTCCAGATTTGGGTTCTCACCAGCCAGGCACTCCCCAGGGCATTCCCCAGCTCACTGCTGTTTTGCAATGGGCTTGTGGTGTTGGCTGAACCCCGCCTTGCCTTGCCATCACTGCCTTTCCCAATTTTTTTCCTCTCCAATTACCTGCTTCTGATTTAACTCCTTACAACCAAGTGAATAATGGCAAACTCACAAAAATTACAGCATCTTTACAATATAATATTCATCCCAGTCACATTTACCACATGGTGCTCAACATTTCATCATGCAGTTTTATTGAAGGTAATTCTGGAGTCTGCTTACTTTTAAAATAGACACAAAAATACACATATGATTTGTGCTTGTGGTTATGTACAGCCCTGTGTGTCTTTGGTAGAAAACACCTGCAAATCTTGTGGAGACATGACAGATAGCCCTTCTGGGGTTTATAATTTGGAAACTCTTATGCAAGATTGCAGAAAATCCATCCCACAGATGGCAGTCTTCAGACTATAGGAAATTATCCACGCAATGCATCAGGCACAGGCATAGTTTACAACAAAGGGCTCATCCCATCTGAGCCATTTCATGGGCAATGTGGTTTGCTGAAAGAGCTGTGCATGTGTGGTCACGATACTGAAATTCCCGTGTGCCATCCAATTTTCTTGTACTGGTAGAAGCCTTGTTTTGTGCCATACTTTTGCCATGAGGAGGAGTACACATTGCTTACCAGCTGTGTTTTTATTCCACTGGCTGCCCATGCTCTGTGTCCTTGGGTATGTACACCTCTTAGGTTGTCTGCCAAATCATGCAGTTGAGGCTGAAATACTCTTTGAGATACTGGGTTAAGAAATATTTATGCAGGAATAACAAACAAGAAAATGTGGCCTCTGTGTTGTCCTTTGGCTTGGAGCTAAAATTAAGTTTGTCAGCAGGAGAGGGGAGCAGATGCTCTGCAGGCCAGTGCTGGTACACAGGCTCCAGGGCCAGCTGAAGCCATGAGGAGAGGGCTGTGCCTCCAACACAGCCCTGGACAGCTCACACTCACTGCACTGGGGTAAAGCTGCAGTGGGTGTGACAAAGCACCCTCCAAGCCCTTCATCTGCCCTGAGCAGGGGGTAGGACAGTCCTTGTGCCACTTACCAAGTGCATTTTTTGATCTTCAGTTCCATTTAAAAAGAGAAAAATTTAGAGAAAAATAGCACACACCCCTCTTCCCTAAATCACAAGAATTTGTTCAGTGCTTCATGCTTTTTTGCCAAGTTTATAAGGAACACCTCCTTTTTAATGCCTTGCAGGAAAATGATGATACGTTTTCCAGAACTGATTTAATCTGTATATACTGAAGTTTGATATCTTGTGGATGTTTGGCTAAATTCTAGTAAAATAGGCAGAGTGCCCCACCATGGGAGTTCTATCAAAAATCCTCCCAAGGAAAATAATATTAATCTCAAGGGATGTGTCATAGGTCGAACAAAAGCTGTCATACATCCTCCTTATTTTGAAAACACCCATCCTCTTAACTTTTATTTACAACCAATATAAAAAAGCTTTTTGTCAGCAATTTGTCTTTTTATTTGTATGCTGGTATGCTAACTAATTATTACAATTGCACACAGTGTTAATCTTGCCATAATGGTATTTCTAGTATGACAACTTTCATCTGCTGACTAAACAAGCACAGTCTTGCCTTTTCTCAGCATGGCCATGAGTCAAAAACAAGTCACTGGGAATTGAGGATCTTAGGGCTCGCCTGTACACGGTTTTTGAATGAGTGCAATTAGACAAGTTCAAGTCAAAGCAATGCATCCCCCAAGCATGGGTGAAACTGCATTCTTGTTAAAGTCAGCACAGCTTATCTGAATCAATTCAGTGTAACAAGCAGTTCATGTTAGAATAACTGCTCTGGAGTACATGGACTGGCTGTCCTGCTCTGGCTGAGACAGTACCACAACATCCACCACTATGCCAGTGTTCCCACAGCAACTTTTTCTGACAATGTAAGTGTGAGATTTTAGAAAGAGCTCTTAGGACAAGGAATTGGACATCATGCTGTTCATCAAAACCACGTGATTTTTCCCCTCTGCCTCCTTTCAGATCTGGGATTTGGGAGCCTGGACTCTGAGCCTGCAATTGGTTATAGGGAGCAACGCAACAGAGGGAGCTTTTGTTAATCTCACACCAAATGACTGGGTGCAGGAAACACACCCTTTGCCACGTACCCTAGAGCTGCAAATGTTCTTCTGACACAGAAGCTCATGCAAGGGGCTCACCATGCAGAAACCTCACCACAGGACCAGACTGAGGGTAGTTGTCCTTTACCACATGCTGTACTGTGCATGACACATCTTCTGTGTCATGGGAGTTTTGTTTGTTCCTTTTTTTCTTTTCTTTCTTTTTTAAAAGAAAGACTACCATGTGCTGATGGTGCAGGTACACAATGTGTTTGCTTTGGCAGTGAAAGCAGCTGAATAATTTCCCACTTCATCCCCCAGCCCAGCTGTTCACCCTGTTCCTCTTGGTTGTGCTGACTGTTTGCATATGGGTAGTATAAGCCAGGACAGAGAAATAACAATGTCAAAAATAACTTTAGGCAAAAAACCCCAGCATTCACAGTTGCAAGGAGGACACTGACTTGTGATTGGGACAGAAATGCACTGCAGAGGACAAGCAATTTTTAAATACATCATTGCAAAAGTAGTTCATACAGGAGTCTGCAAAAGAAGTAGGAAGCAGCTTGTGTTAGGGACAAGGATGTTAAAGCCACAAAACACCCAGAAAACGAGTGTTGAAATAAATAGACTAAACAACTAAGATGACATTTGGAATTACACAAATGTGTTGTCATCTACTGTGAGCATCACGTGTACTTCTTCAATCTGTCTAATTTAATATAAACATTACAGAGCAGCAGGTATATCTAAAAAAAGCCTCTTCGAAAACACCACAGATACCCATCTCGCCTTGGAGAGATGATAAGGAAGACTGCAAACCAGGTATGACAGCACCTGGAGGCATCATTTAATGCGTGGTTAGAAGGCATTTGCATTCCACTCTGATGAGAGCAGTAAACGTACTGTGGAGAGGAGAGGAGAGGAGAGGAGAGGAGAGGACAGGACAGGACAGGACAGGACAGGACAGGACCGTGCAAGTTCAGCATAAAAAAAAAAAAAAAAGAGGGGGACTTAAATCTTCTTTTTTGGATGCTAAATTTACTGGAGCAAATGGAATGGTTTTTACTGCAACTGACATATTCAAAAGCAAGTTTTCTTTCAATATTTTTTCTTTTTTGTCTTATAGAAAGCTGATACGATTTAAAAATCCCACCTGTTTCCAAACATACAGCATTAAGACAAAAGACTCCCTGCATGAATTCTGGTTTGAAGGAGTAACTTTGACTCAAACTGAATCTCTTTTGGGACATTCCTAGAGCTTGTGTTTTGTAGAACTTCAGACTCACTAATTACAGAATTTTTCCTTGACTGGTAATTGATGAACCTACATTGGTTTGTCCTTCCACCCTAAAGTGTTATCGGCAGGCAAAGTGAGGTGTCAAGATTTGATGTGATTTGCAGTGAGGATAGGAATGAAGCTGCCATTTGATTCTAATGGTGACTTTCTGGACCCTGGTTTGCTCACAGATGACCTTGTTCAAGAATGAGGAGAGAGAACTTCAGGTTCTGCAGATAAGAAAACTTCCTTCTGAGAGTAGAAACAACACTGCCTGATATGTGACCCTTGGATGTCTTTTCACTGTGATGTTAAATTAGGCTAACAGATAGTTATTAAAACTTCTGCCATGTTTGAAGTGCTGTTTGGATGTAATCTGTACAGCAGCAACTTCCAAAATGTCTCCACTCTAAACAGGAGAGGATTTAACATGCATTTTTATCTCATGCTAAGAAAAGATTTCTGAGCAGGATTAGTCAAGGAGACAGTATTTGCATTTGAATTGCTTTTCTGCCTTAAGTTTAAATTCTGCCATAATAACACCATCTTTCCAAAAGCCTTTTTGGTGTAATTTTCCCTGACAATGCTGGCAATCCCATGAAATCACCGGTGATCATATTTCATAGGTTTGTGGGTGAAATTTTGAAGGAGTTCCTGAGATATTTTGGCTCTGCATAGTCAGAAATCGGAAAACCATCCCTTCTTTCTCTGGTTTTGATGCAGAACAACTCTTACCTTAGTGATAGAGTTTTTGCTCCTGTCCATGGTGCTCTGGCAGGAACACCTGCACCAGCTGTTTCTTTCCCTTGCTGCTCTTCCCCCTCACTGCCACACTGCTCAGATCCTCTTCCACCTGCAGAGCTGGGCTTTCAGTACCCAATATGTTGTTCCCTTAAAATGTTCTCTCTTCAATCTGTCTTGGCAACTTTTGTCTGCGGCCTGGAGGGAAATATTTTAAAACCCAACAAAGAACAGATTTCAGCTGTTGACCTCAGCAGTCCTTGCAGCTACATCATTTCCCTGATACTTGCGATCTGGTAACCGGAGAGGACGCAAGTTGGCTGGCTTTTGGCCAGGGAGCTGGTTGCTCTGCACATTTCTGCAATCACTCCAGTCTGTTGCCACAAGCACCACAGGGAGTTAAAAAAGACCCTAAAGACGTGTTACAGATGCTTCAGTCTTTGCAGCTGTATATGAAAAAGAAGCCAACAGCCTGTCGCTGCTTTGGGGACTTACAGTACTGGGATGTGAGCAAGACCATTTTCTTGTATTCATTTCTGCAGAGGCACTGTTGAAAACAGTGATAAAGTGGTGCTTTTTTCATGAACATCAGATTGAGCCCATATTCCTGGGAGAGCCCCATTCTTCATCCATCAAGCAGGTTGGCACTTACGTGAACTGATGGTCACAGAGAATGAAAATTTAGGTAGAATGAAATACCAGCTTACCCAGGCAGGAGACATGTCCTCCCCCAGGCACGTGAATGATGGGTATTTTTGTGGATCTTGTTCTCTTCCTCTTGTGTGTTTACTCACACAACAAACAGTGTATTTGCTTATATTTCAGCCACATATACACTGACAACTTTCTTTTACAATGAGTCTCCCTGGTAGATTTTAGATAGATCTTTACATTGAATTCCAGCTATTGCAGCACAGTTAGTACTAAATAGCCAGTCTTGTTGCTTTTGATGCTTTGGGGGTTAGTTTGGATGGTTTTTCTTTGTTCTGCTCTGTTTTCATTTTGTGTTGGGACAAGCACTTGTATCTGTTCACAAATAAATTCAGGCTCTTTCCCCACTGCAGTGGTAGGCACTGGAATCATTGGGGATTTGTCACTGCTGTTTGACAGGAGTATATCAAGGGTATGCTATCTCTGCAAGGTGCCTGATTCTCTCGTAACCATCCCTCCCAAGGGTGACCACTGGGACAGTCAGACCAGCCCCTGCTGCAGAGAGGGCAGAAACAGCTAAGGGAGCACACCCAGGCAGTGCGGTACCTGAGGCTGACACTTCCTAAGGCCATAACTTAAAACTACAAAAGCAAATGGTACTTAGACCCTTTGAAAATTTTATCACTGCTTCCTCATCCAATATTTTGGATACTGGGCCAAAATCTGAGTTCCCTTGGATTTTTTTTTTTTTGGCATTTTTTGGCACTTTTTCAAATCAAAAGCCAGTAACCCAAGGCAAGCCTGGTGAAAAGGGTTAATTCTCAAATTCCTTCTGGGATTGAATGTATAGAAGAGAAAGGCTTCCTAATCTCAGCTCCTCTCTCTATCCCCAGAACAGTCAAGAGAGTAGAGGAACTGCATTTACAGAGAAGGGCCTATGCAACTCTAAACTTGACCATGTTTCCAGAAAATGTAAAAGTTGTTACCATGTCTCTACTGAGCATATGCAACACATTTTCAGACATTTGTAACCTGGAAATAGGAAAAAACACATTTCATGCCAAACTGTGATTTTTTCCTCACAAGGATGGTGATATCGCAACCTTTCCATAATTTTCTATGTGAAAAAACCCACTTTAGTGTTATTCTGCAGTGCCTTATCTCCCACAGCTGACATAGAAAGAAACAAGCTTCCCCCTGCCCAAAGCCCTTGATTAAATCAAACTGAAGTCAGAGGATGGAAAATTTCAGACCATATGTTCAAAGTTATAAACAATTGAAACCAAGATATTTTTCTAGGCAGAACTATCAACCATATCTACAATGATTAGTTCTAGCTATGCTTCTTTAAACCATATCCTTTTTTATCCCCATACAAATACATTTGTGCTCTAGAGCTCCAAATACACTGGAAAAGGCAAAACAAACAAACACAAAAATCCTCTTCCTGAGAAGATGAACAGAAAGAAAATATAATTTGAGTCAGAAACAAGGGTACTGTTCACAGCAAAAAAAAAACCAAAAAAACCCGTAGCTGCATCTGCTTACAGAAATGGCTTACACTCAGATGGCATGTGGGTTTGTTGCCACCCTTGGCAGCAAATTACTTTCATCCCCCATCCATAGCTCTTTGACATGACCATCCATGGCTTTATCATGGTTTCAGATGATTTAACAGCATATAGCTTCCAAATTTTCCTAAGGGGAAAAAAAAAAGGTTGGATTTTTAATCTTCTGTGGTTTTTACATTTTTGACATATTTTTGGCTTTTGCTGCATAGCAGGTGACCTGCAGAGGCGTATGTACATTCAAATGCTTCTGTGGCTACCTACTCAGCAGCTTCACCCTCAGCAGTCAGCAAACCTCAAAACCCATTTCTGTTTCAGAAAATCTGCCAGGGTGAGGATGATTCCCTAATTAGCCACATCCTCTGTGTTTCACCATTAGATAACACAAGGAAATGTGTTCACGGCTTGCTGCTTCATCGAGCTGCTGTAGTGATTCATTCCACATCGACTAGCACTGGGAGAGCAGAAAAGCCCAGGCTGACAGTAGGCATGTGAAGGAGAGCACCATTCCTGTATGACTTCAGACAGAGTCTCTCTCACTGTTTTTCCACAGACGAAGGTTTGCCCTGTGCTGCCTCAAGGACCTTGCCCTCCATTTACCTCCCAGAGTAGGAGATGATTTGGGTTGGTTCCGTTGTTCAAAACATATGTGTCAAAATGTGTGTTTATTGAATACGTGTTTGTTCTCACAGAGGTATCAGCTGGATGCCAGCATCTCTCTGGAGCAATAAAATATTACATTCCTGTGACATCATGCTCCTGGAGACAGGACATCTCTTGATGACATTCTTGGAGTCACAGGACTATTTGCCTACAAGAAGAAATGGGGCATGATGCCCTGCTCTGAGCACACAACGCAATTAATCATTCTGTGTGGGATCCCCCATTCAGCTGTGGCTGTCTGAGCACTGGTGCATCCTCCCAGCGCAGGGCCTGGACTCCTTCTGTGGCCAGGGAACAACAGCCACATGTATGCATCTCCAGCAGGTATTTCATCTGTCTTGTTTCAGACACTCACAACTGTACAGGAAACCTAAGCAACCATTTTTGGATCAAGCTCTTAGAACGCTGTACTTCAGAAAGATGCTCACAGCCCTCTATATGCAGTAATAGGCATCTCTGCATTTTCACTTGATTCCATCTGTCCCAGTGTCATTCCTTGTCCCCCACATGTAACCTGCCTATGCTTATGATAGAATACTCCATGTGTGTGTAGTCTCAGGGTCTGTCATCAGCCTGTTAAGAAATGTGATGGGTGCAGGAATTACTGACTGTACGGCCTGGTGCTCTCAGTTATTTCAGGGTCTCAGAGTTATTTTTGAAGGGTGCACTGTGTTTTATGTGACATGTCTGCAACACTGTCTTTTACAACTGCAGAAAAGTCATTAGCTTCTATTTCGAAGAGCAGCCTCTTCCAGGTATTTTCACTGGGCCTGTCATCTCTGCATGCACATTCCCTAAAGAGGTGAAGCAACACTCTAGCGTATCATGGACTCGATGACTACTCTCCCAGGAGTTATGTCAGCCTTCAGGATTAGACTCAGTTCGTGGAAAAGTGCTGGGAGTTTCCCTCAGGAAGAAAACAGTCTGTTTTTTTCAGTGAGGGTTAGCATTCATCCCAGTGAGAAATACAGCTTTATGGTTTAGCCCTGGTAGCAGCACACAAGTCCATGTTAAAACTTCGTCAGTAGTTTGTGGCCAGATGGCAAGGCTTTATTTATGGGAAATATTGTGGTTTAAACTCCAGTACTGGCTAGCTCAGGCTGCTGCCAAGCTCCTCACCCCCAGCCTTTTTACCTACCACTGAGCAGGCGGATCAGCTGGGCACTTGAATTCCCAGTCCTGCTTTGTCTGTCCCCATTCACTTTCCCTCCAAAGGCTCCCTTTCCCTCCAAAAGGTGTCTCCTCTCATGTATTGGCATTGCAGCCCAATCTGCTCCAGAAACATGCCTGAAGATGACTGATATATGTCAAGTAAACAAAATGTTTAACGTTATTCTAAGTGCTTTGATATTAACCATGTGTACAACATAGGGAAGGTGGGTTTTGGTTGTAATTCTTGTCTCACCAAAAAAAGCCTGAGTGCTTGTTCTACCGTTAGTGACCTGCTACACATCCTATTTTCCTGCAGCATTTAATGTATTCATTTAGACTCTGCTGAGGACACGGACAAGGATGAGAAACTAAGATGTGGCTGAAAGGAAAACATATCCTTAGGAAGACACCATCAACTGTTCTCTCCATCAAACAGGAAATGATCTATGACTTCTCATCAAAGGTGTTCACCTTCACTGAAAGCAGGGTTTTGCCTTTGTCAGTGTTGTAATCTCTAAAATGTACACACATCTTAAAAAGAGAGAGAAGTATTTTCTCAGTGTGTCTGGTCAGTAATATTAATACATAATTGTTTTTGTAGTTTTGAAATGTTGTGGAAGTTCCTTACCTTATATCAGCTTCTCAAGCAGGGCATTTGTCTAGTGTTAAAGTAGTCTGGCATGCCAGACTGACTTTTAAGAAAACAACGTCCTTAGTATTAGTTGTATCTCTCTTGGGATGTCCTTTTTTTCTTTACTTATGAATAAGATAAGTCTGTTAAATAATGTTCATTATCAAACTTTCCACTCTTAGGAAAAGGAGGGGCCTTTTTCCTCTTTGAGGGTGTTTGTTCTAGTTCTGCTTCTGAGGATTACTCATTTCCAGTACACTGGCAGGTAGCATAGACAGCAGAGTTTAGCAACAGATTCTCTATACCTGAGTCACAGGATGTACTATGGAAAGAATATAATGTTATGTAGAAGGAATTACCGTCTCCAAAGTAGGGCATACACAATTCAAAAACTAGCAAAATAAAAAAGTGGTGATGTCTCACCATTTTCTTCCCAAAGAAAATGTGGCCAAACCCACATCAATCTTTTAAGAAAACATACGAAACCTCTAACATATTTCATTACATCTCCTTTTTGCACTGATAGTGATCTGTTTTGAAACAGCACCTCCTAATTTCTGTAACCTTAATCCTATTCTTTTCAATGCAAGGCAGTAAATCAACTGAGATGTAGTTTCCTGCTGCACAATTACTTGGAACAGAAAACTACCGTGAGTGGGGATTGGTTTGAACCATCACTGCCTAAACACCTTCCTATATAAAAAGCCTGTCTCTTCTGCAAAGATTTCTGTCCTGGCTTGTTGCTATGCCATTTGCTTGTGGAGATGCCCACTCCTTGGCTGCTGTTGGATCATGCAGAACTACTCAGAACACATCACCTTCCTGCTCTTCACCATCTCTGTGCCCTGTCCCAGGCTGGCTGCCAGCTGCTCATGCTCATACCTGTGTAACAGCTCAACAACTGTTTGAAGTACACTTGATCTGAACAGTTGGCCACATTTTCAGCCACAAAATAGGTAAATTTGGCATTCTGCAGTCTGTGATCACTCCGTGAAATATGAGAATGTGATCCAGGAAAAGGCTGCAGAATGGTATTTGTAAACAATTGCCCACACAGTCACTCACCTATACAAGTGAAGAACAACAAAAGAAGTAGTAGTGAGGGGCAAACCTTTAGACTTCGGCCCTTTTTCGTGGCTGTAAGTGCAAATCTCTGTGACACTGCTGTACAAGTGATCTCGTGTCCTTCTTCGACAAAGAATGTTGAGAAACACTGGAATCGACACCTCTCAGTTTCTATGATTTTCTCCTATGCAAAGGGTAACTTAAACAGCATTTCACAAAAGCAGTTGTGTCTCTTCTGCACTGCAAATGTGACTCCCTTCAGCAGCAAAAAATGTAGTGAACAAGTGGCTGAAGCCCCTGCCTGAGTAGCCCCACTATGAAACACCTTGAAGAGGAGCACTGAGACTTTTCCCATTTCACTGAAATAGCCATTCCCCACAGGCATTATTGAAGTAAACCCCTGATCTTCCTTACAACCCCTCCTTAAAACCCTTATTTGACATTCCACCAAACCTCACAGATACCACCAGCAAGCAGTGGGCCAACTATTACAAATTGCATGGCCTCGCTTTGCCTCAGCACTTACTTGTACTGCAATCAAACTGTAAAAGTCTGGGATGATGACTACCTCCTCCTTTTCTCTGGACCTCTTAGCCCAACAGGATCAGGCTCATGATAAGGATATCGAGGAGCTAAAGCAAAAGAAGTAAAAAAGAATTCAAATAGTTAGAATAAAAAAGAGTTAAACAAAGGAAGTAATAAGCACCCATATTTAGCATATATTATACATATTTTTAAATAGTTAGTAATGGAAAAAAACACCATAGGAATAATAATTGTTACTATTTTTGTCTTGTGTAGATCTTTTAATCTATGAGCATGCTAATTAAAGACTTTGCACATATCCAAGTACAAATAATTCCCATCTGGAAGGGATGTGATGTGAGAGTGAAGCAATTTAATGCCAATAATATCCTCATCTGACATTATCACTGCAGACCTGGGGTTGATTTTCCATTTTTAATTAGCTAGCAATCTTAGTGGGACATAGATGGATTAAGTACATCCTCATCTACTGTTTGATACGTGGGCCAGTAGTCACCATCAGATTCTGTATGTTTCCAATGGGCAGGTATCAGCAAATCCGTGACCTCTGAAGTGACTCAGTTATTGGCCTGAAACACTTGTGTGCCAGTCTGCAGCTGTAAAACTGGGACTCAGCTTCAGACCCAAAGGTGGCAACTTCCTTCTCATTTTACCACTCATTGTGTGCAGTAAAACAATTCCTTCCTCCCATTTCTTACTGATGGCATTAAGATTTCAGCTTTTCCTTTGTGGGATGGCAACCACCTCTTTTCTGCAGCAAACAGCAGAGGCGTCAGTATCAATCACGGACTTTTTCCTTGGAGCCAGGCAGCCCCAGCCCCAGAAGACAGTCTCAGTAGAAAGCAGCAAGCTTTTAAACTTTCACCATACATTGATTTATTAAAACTTCTGCAGGTGGTTAGATGACTTTTCACTTTGCTCTATGCCCATGAGGAGGGATAGAGGCAACCACTTTCTCCCCTAGCTGCCCTGTTTGACACCAAGGTGGGTGATTCCCATCTCTGTTCCAAAGGTCAGCTACCCATTTGCAAAACTTGCAGGGTCCGACTCTTTTCCCTTTTCACAAACTAACAAATCCCCAGTATTTCTTGGAGCAGCTCTGAGTCAGGTTTGGGTATGTGCCACGAACCCGTCACAAGGAGCCAGGCAGCCAAGTAGGCAAAAGGCACTGCAGTCCCATTTAGCTGTATCTTCCAGTAGCTGTATCTTTCAGTAGTTGTAATCCCTCTTTTGTTCGGCGTGGAGCAGATGGTGAATCAGAGCACATTTGGGCAGGTGGAAAACCTTCCAGCAGCAATGTCTGGAGCTTTGAACTCGGTTCCTTGCATGTCCTCCCCCCTGCCTGGCTGTGTTGGCCCAGGGTGCTGTGTCTGCTCAGATGGCTGCAGACAGAGAAGTGGGCTGGGGAGGAAAAGTGGCAGATGGCAGCTGAAGCTGGATCAGAGCAGGAGGCCTCACCTCCATACGACAAGCACTGATAAGAGCTGGATTTTTTCCAGCTGTGTTTTGGGTGGCTATGTCTAAAAAGTGCCCTTTTACAGAGAACTTTGAGGTTTTTGATTTTAAAAGTCCACAAATATTTGCTGTTTTCCCCTTCTCACCCTGCCCATGGGCATGAAGGGACAGATCCAGACCCAAATTAAAGTATCTCTAAGTGTGAAGCTCAGTTGGCAGGTTCCCATGGCCCTGTGTTGACCAGGTGTAATGCTTCAGCTGGAGGGAATTTTTCCAAGGGGTGATCCATCTTTATTGCCATGTTTGCTGTGTGAACATGTCTGTGCAAGATGTATAATAAAAGCAAGGCAGCTTTTTCTATGGCCCTCCTGAGTGAACAGAAAGC
Organism: Falcunculus frontatus; assembly: GCA_013398115.1. Lineage (NCBI taxonomy): Eukaryota > Metazoa > Chordata > Aves > Passeriformes > Falcunculus > Falcunculus frontatus. Next base: position 1,842,906 of record VZRV01003339.1, on the reverse strand, counting down.
TGGCAAAGCTTTCGTAGCCCTTCGCAGGTGCCCTTCTTGTGACCATGACAACATGTTTTGCAAACACCAAATTGGCCAAAATAGCTGCTTTCACGTAACCTAAAATTTGTCCACATAAAGTGCTGGGAGGGGATGAGTGGTGAGCAGGCCTGTAGGAACTGGTATATGCCCCTGCAGTGCTGTTCTCCGTGCAGCTCAGGATACAATAATGCTCTTGTGCAAGTCTGGGGGTATTTAGCAGAGGTGCTTGGTACCTGCTGCCAGTTGTCACTTTTTCTTTTCATTTCTTCTGCTTTGACAAAAAAAAAGAAAGGATGGATTCTGCCACCAGGATGATGCCATCCTTGAACAAAGCAAGTATCAGATACTTGTAATTTAATTTTGCAACCTCACGATATGGAAAAGCTAAAGAGAGACCAATCCATGATAGGAAAACTTGCTAGCAGGACAAGAAAACGTGCCAGATGTATCAGGACAGCTCTAAGACTTAGGTCTTCACTACTCACATTGACTAGGCAGCACTGCTGAGATCCATAAGCCTCTGTCTGCTGCTCCACCAGAAGTGCTGGTGCCTGTAACTGTAGTCTTGCCATGGGACTGAAGTGTCCCAGACACTCTGCCATGAGATCCCTGAAGCAAAGGACATCTAGCATTGAAGTTTGCTGGGGGAATTGAAACCCAAGCAAATCTGAATCACAGAACAATTTAGATTGGAAAAGACCCTTGAGGTCATCAAGTCCAACCCTTAGTCCAGCTCTGCCAAGTCCACCACTAAACCAGGTCCTCAAGTGCCACATTTACATGTCTTTTAAATACCTCCAGGGATGGTGACTCACCACTTCCCTGGGCAGCCTGGTCCAGTGCTTGACAGCCCTTCAGTGAAGAAATGTTTCCTAGAATCCAATCTAAACCTCCCCTGGCATAACTTGAGGCTATTAATTATGTTAACAGTAGACAGAGGACAATCTGTTTCTCCTGGCTTTCATCCTGATGATTAGGATCACTTCAAGCATTTCCTATCTTCTCTATCTATTTTTATCTGGAGGAGGTTTCACAGAACATGCAGTATCTCAAGGAGAGCAAAACTCAAGTAAATTGAACTGTGTGACTTATTCCAAGCAGGAAGTGGTCTTGATAAGCATTCCTAATTCTCTGCTTACAGCTTCAAAAGCAATTTGCCAACCTAGGAGCCACCTTGTTACATGACCGAGGAGAAGCTGTGCTGGCAAAGGTCCCTGGTCCATCAGCAGGAGGCCAGGCCAGAGCAACTGGACTCTACTTGCAAGTTGTGTCCTGTAGCACTACATGGTTGGTAAATGGTTATCCTCTGCATCTTTCTTTTGAGCTGGGCTCCATCTCATCATCGCCTGTAGATGGAAGGAGTTACAGGGAATCCCGTCTGATTGCATGGGGTGTGACCTGCTTCCATGGAGGTAACTTTGCACTGCAGCAGGTACCCCGTAAAATAAGCTCAAGGAAAAGTGCTTTGGTCTGGTTTAATGTCTGTGCTAATTGGTTTTGTCATTTCACAGACATGAGGTGACATGACAAAGATTTCACCAGAAATTGTGGGGCATTGTTCTGCCTGTAACTGAAAAGGAAAACATCTGGGTTTCTCAAGGCAATTTTGCAGGAAAAAAGCCAGGGATCTGCCAAAAGTTTGCTAAAATTTAGAATATTAACTAAGCCTCAGAGAAAAATTTGAGGTGGTACTTCCCCAGCTGCAGTTTTGAGTGAAGACCAGGGAGGAGGGCAGCACCCCCTCAAGACAGATTCCTTGCAGAGGGAAAGGGGACCCACTTTCATTCAAAACAAGCCCGCAGATTGGCAGGGGCTCAGCCTACAGCACCCAGCCCCTGGTATGCTGGTGAAAGAGTCCGTGGGCTCCATGGCTAAGGGACTACTAAAGAGGGATAACACTCTTTCAAAGCACGTCTGGAAAACCTGGCAGCACCCAAAGCACTTACTGTAGTTCTGAAGGGCAGTTGTGTTATTTTCCTTTTTGTCAGGATATCAAAGTGGCTGTCAGATTCTCCACCTTATTTGCAGAAATGGAAGAGCCAGAAATAATCTGAAAAAAAAAAGCTGTCTTCCAGCATGTAGATCTACATTATATGCTCTTGCATCACCATGGCAATTAAGAAATCTCTGACATCTTAAATCTCACTGAGAAGGAAATAAAGTAGTAAAATGTCACAACATGGCAGGATGAAATCTGTCCCTCCTGGATACCTAGCGGGATAAACAGTTCTGGACCAGGGTCAGACAGAGCAACCGAACTATAATAGGCTCCTGTCAGAGGACTCTACTGGCAGAGAGGAGTAATGTTTCGAGTGGTTAAAGTGCATAGACAATTTCTATCCTGCCCCTTGGAAAAACATGTTAGTTAAACATTAATGTGTTTCCTTTGCCAGTGGCACAGGTCACAGGATGGGGACAAGCACAGACAAATGACCACAAACTTGTTTCTCTCACCTTTCACAGATCCAGTGTTACATCCTGGTTTTAGGCTTCATAAGTCACATTTATCTTACCGTGTTCCTGACATAGTGATTTTAGGAAATAGCATTGCTGGTTAGCCAGTACGCACTAAAGCCTGCTGAAGAAGGTGCTGCTGTGCCAGTGCCACCACTGCCTTGTTTCTCAGTCTCTCAAATATTTGCTACTGCCATGTTGTTTGGCTGGACACTGGCACTTCTCTGATCCTTCTCTGAGCCGAGTTATTTCATTAAGGTGGCAGAAAACTAAGGAAAACTGAATCCCTGCTGGGTCTGTAGCAGGAAACTAGATCCATTCACTAAAGGGTCAGATAGCTGGAAAGGAAGGAATTACATACTGGGGAAGAGCAGGGGTTGGGAAGGCAAGGGGCAGGTTTCCCTCCTTTGGAAACAAGGAGCTGTTGGAGCAGGTAAGCTGCATTGTCTAATTGCACCCATATTGCTCATGGTGCAATGGCACCCTGGCAGCTGGGCTGGCCTTGGCCCCTGCTCCATCCTCCAGTGAGCAGGGCAGGTGAGACAGGACAGGCTGAAGGAGCCCCTGCAAGATGGGTTTCACCGGGCCTCTGACTTGGGGGAAGATATATGGCAGTCTAGGGCAGCAGAGATATGAAAAATATGGCCAAGGAAAGGGGGAACAGAGAAGGAGGCTTTCCCTGGCCCCAGCTGCAATAGTCCCACATCCTGTTTTGGTTACTGCATTCCCTCCCCTCTGCTGATTTGCTCTAAAACCTGCTGGGGAAGTGAAAGAATAACCAGAACAACACGTTTGCTACTGAAAGGCACTCAGCCTTGAGCTGTACACATGCAGCACAAAACAGGGTGTCAGAATCTGGCGTTGAACAAGACAGGCCAGAGATAACATGGATCAGGCAAAGACACAAGGTCCCAGCCCCATGGGGTCAGGAAGAGTGTGACGCGGGATTTGTGCTGTCCCTAGGCTGGCTGCAGGAGATGATGGGTGATCCAGCATAAAGCTCGAGCAGCACAAACAGATGATACTAAAGCTCCTATTAAAAAAAACTCAACCCTGCCAGCACAACAGATTAACTGTGAAAACTTGACTCAGCATCAAGGGTTTGGTGTAAGTCAGCACTTTACACTGTGTGGCTGCAGTGATTTCGACCTCGGAGCCCTAATGCTGGATTTATTGCACTGTGAAATCATGGGCACAGGAAGGGCAAATGACCAAGTGAGGCCAAAGCACCCAGTACTTCAGGGACAGCAGCTGGTAGGACTAAGCCTGCAAAACACTAGATCTGCTGGGTCTGGCAGTGTTCAGAGCTCTCAGCTCTATTGTAAGCACTCATCAGAGCAGATTTACAGCTTCCCAAGTCCAGTATCTGTATGAAAAGTTGGGAAGAAGAAATACGATAAATTATCTTTCCATATCCTGATTGCATCTAATTTGGTAACTGACCATCTGTCTACATTTTTAGCCTCTTTTGAAGTCTGTGATGTGTGCTTGTTTTCAAGATCACTTCCAGATATAAAACTCAGAAAATGATCCCTTTTTAATTCCTTCGCATTAGATATTTGGGTGTAATGGGTATTGGCGAAACGGTTTTTTTACCATTGCCTTGTTCATAAACTCTTCTTTTTTAAGGTGTGCCATATTCCTCTCATGTAAGTAGCCCCAGGGCCTACAATATACACACTGACATCCAAAGTTGCAGTTCTACAAATCCCTCTGCACAAAATAAATGTCCTTTAAACTAGCAGAGAACTGACCCAGCTCCTGGGGTAGTGTGCTTGAAGTGGGGTCTATAGGAAGGAACCTTATGAAAGAAAGGAATCATGTGAGGAAGACACCTGTGTTGTGTCTGTTAAAAATCTGATTAACAGATTTTTAAAAAATATCTAGAAGGACTGAAGTGTCAGACGTGCACAGTGACAAGGACTGAGTTCACAGAAAAGATTAAATAAACTAAACATTAAATACACATGGAATGCCATGAATTTGAATGACTAAAATTTGTCTCCCAAGAATTTCTGAACGACAAATTCCAATGCTCTTTAACAGACAGTGAAAATGCTCTGAAGCCAGATCTGAAATGAATGCGTTTCTCATGATGCCTCATCTCCTCTCATGTCCTTTTATTTTCTGGCTCAGTTTCAGATAACATGTGGGAACCATAGTTTCTACAGAACTTATGACAGGCAGTATGTTCTAGCTACTGGCATTCATATTATTATTAAGAGGAGGGATCTCAAATATTTCCATTTCTTTTCTGAGAAAGTTAAGAATTTCTGCATAAAATTATCAGTAAGGAAAGTACCTTCTCTGAAACCAGGTCCTGGTTATTCATGTTACCTGGAAATAGGATAATGAAGATAATGGATATTTTGAATCACAGGTAGTTCAGAAAGAAATTACAGGGAAAAATAATTTTGAGTTGCATCAAAACACAAACCTTTCAGAAATGGCTGGTGAAATTAAAAGGTTTGAGAAAAATAATTTCAGGATAAATTAAATACTTGGTTTGACTAAAATGCATTATTCTTTCTGCTTTGAGCATTGCCATACATATGAAACATAGTAGAAAGTAAATTTCAAGGAACTACCAAGTCAGAAAGGACAAAAGAAATCAATTTCATTTTGAAAAAAGCAGAAGTGAAATAAACAATTTTCTTTAAAGGAATTTTTTTTTCTTAATAGCGAATTATAGTCCAGCATCAAATCCCAAAAGCTGGCAGCATTACTGAAACTTCTCTGAGAAATAATCCCACATTCGTGTGTGTAAGTTGCTTTCCAGGTGGGAAGAAGAGAGAACAGGAGGGGGATGCAAACAGCCATAAGGAGACGGGAATTGCAGACCCTGCTGCCCATCTCCTCTGGTGAGTGTCCTGGGGGGCCCCAGTCCTGGGCTGCTGGCAGGACTCAGAGAAAATGAATCCACCTGGGACTCCCAGCCTACATTGTGCACAGATGGAGATGTCTTGAGCCAATGGAAGAAAATCAAAACCTCTTGTTCTGAAATGACTTTAATCTGGTGAGGGAGAGACCTCCATATGGATGCCAAAATAAGCAGAAATTCTTACTGACAGCGTAACCCATTTAGATTTCCTATATATACATAGATTTAAGGAATAGATGCTAGAACACTGATTTTTGTGACCCCCTTCCCTGTTTGTGTGTGGCACCTGAGATGCTGCCATGACTCAGGAAATTCCAGGGGGAGGAGTCATCCTGTCTCCCTCCCTCTGGGTTAGTTGTTAATGCACCAGCCTCTTACTTCTAAGAGCAAAGGGACTGGGCACCTTGCTTTGAGTGATTCTGCTGGGAAAACATGAGTATTGTCTTGGTACTGGTAGCCCAGGTGCAACCTCTCTCCAGGCTGTTTACCCTTCAATTTCACCCCAAATTTTCAAACCACTTTCTGTTTGATTTTCAATCTGTGCTTCAGGTTACGTCTCCTTCTTGATCTTCCTAAAAGTTCTATTTGCTGTATTTGCAAAGCCATTATCAAACAGCTATTTGCTGCTGCTAATACAGAGAAAGGAAAAAACATTTCTGCCAAAAACATGAGAGAGATTCCTACTCCTAAGGGCAGGATGTCTCAGCTCTAAAACCTTATCTGCACATAAACTGTACTGCCTTGCAATGGGTTAACTATCTTGATAAGGAAGTGCTTATTTCTGGGAAGAAGAATCCATCTGCAGAGGCATCTTTATATTAATCTGATGGAAGATGGGACCATAAGGTGTGTGAGGCATAAGTGAACCCGTAAGGATAAAGCCTCATCTTCATATATAACTCCGTGGAAACTTTCCAATTGGAGTATTTTGGCAGTATGTCATCATTTGAAAGGGCACATTGCTGCAATGTAGTGTTTGCTTGCTTTCTGCACACACTATGTACTCCATGGATTAAAAAAAAAAAAATTATTTTGGCACAGGACAAAGCAAAGACACAATAGCTATAAAACACAGCACAGAAGTTCTGATGGCAATCACCCCACACAGCAGGGGGCTCCTATTCAGCTAAACCATCCTTCTGGTACAGCAGGTTCTGGCTAGTGAGACTCTATTGTCATTTACAAGCAAGCATATTTAAATGGCTAGGATATCTTCATTCCTTTTAGTTCTTATTTGGCTGGTCTCCTTGTACTCACTCTGTCTGAGCACACTTAAGGGACCAAACCCTTCATTTGCATATTCAGTTACACAATAACTTTTTCATCTGGTCACTCTTCTGTGAGTTGCCATTTGCCAAGTACTGCATTTGGAAGCATTTGCTGGTCTCAGGAGAGGCGATGCTTCACTTGTCTTGGGAAGAAGAAGACAGAAGTCCTCATAGGCAGGAATAACTGGGCTAGATGAAAAATGCATTAGCATAAGTAAGATAAAAATTTAAGGTGCAGAAACTGTAATTGGAAAATACAACTGTGTGAATTGTGGCATTCAGGGAACCCTGGAAACCACAAAGAAAATAACTGCCATTAGCCTGGGAATGACAGTAAAACAGGTTTAAACTGAACTACATTATGTGGTGTTTAGGATGCACTGAGGATATGTGTAATCATTGGGGTGTACCCGTTCAGCACATCCAAGGATTACCAGCAGTTTGTCACTGCCAGAAGGGGCAGCCCGGCCATTCTTCACTGCACTTAACTTTGCCCCTTCTCTGTCTCTCAGATGACAGTCTATGAGCCAATTCTCACCTGGCAGAAACTGCTCACCTTCTATTTTTGATAGGGTTATTTTTGGTCAGGACAAGCACTTTCAGTTGGTGCTTCATTCCAGCAGAAAAGCACCAGAGCCAGTGCTTGGAAGAGATTGAGGTCTCCCACCCAGTGTGAGCAGGACAGAGCTCTGTTTGCAGCACCTGGGAGCTCAGGTACTTTAACTGTATTCTGGTTGTGTAACTCTAAGGAGTCTGTTCCTGGGCTATAAGAGTCCATCAGCTTTCTGTAGGATTCATAATGCTGCAATATCTTTTTCTCTGTGTAGAGCTTCTGAGTTTAGATGAAAAACGAGTTTGTTTGGGGGCATGGAGTATGTAACCCTTACACTAAGAAGCACAGGCTTTGAGTAGTTGGTAGGCATGATCTAAACACTGTCAGAGAAAGCTCTGGCTTTGGACTGAGGGTTGCTCAAAGTTGGTCTTTTTTCTCCTCTCCCGGTTCCTGCGAATTTACAGCATCATTGTTTCTCGTCATGTCAACAAACAAGCCTCAAATACCCAGGGTTTGTCCCTACCAAGGAAGTCCAAAAAGATAAATAATGTGGAGACAGCTAAAAGTGTCATTCAGATGCAACCACATCACTATGTGTTACTGCTGGCATAATTAATTTTTTCTGTGTAAGTGTTCTGGTTTTGATTTGGTTTCAGTACAAAGCCTATTCCTGAGAACACTGCAACACCAGTTGTAGCTCCTGCTTCTTGGGCTGCTATCCCAACTTGACAGTCACTGCTGCTAAACAGCAGCAGAACTGAAATGCTGAGGAACGTGGATGGAAAGGGACTTTTTGGAGTCCAAGCAAAGCCTATAAGGAAAACAGCTTAAACTGCAAATGTATTTGGGAGGTCGAGATTCTGTAGAAGAGATTGAGACTTCTAGAACAAGAAAGGAGATTTAGCCACACATCTTTCATTAAATAGCATGAGGAAATCCTCATGACCAGCTTGGAAAATTTTGATATAAATTATTTAATTGCAGAATGACAGAGTCTTCCTGAGCAGTACTAGCTCCAGCTCTGACCCTTTATAAGTACCAAATTCACAGAATATAGTGATAGAAAACAAACAGAAAAACTGTTACTCATACAAAAGCACTGAAAAATGGAATCCTTTCCACGGTGATTAAAAAAAAAAAAAAAATCAATCAAGTTCTTAAATTCAAGCCAGCATTTAGGGGCTACAACAATGTAGAAATCTTGGCAGGAAAAGGAGCATTGACTGAAGGTTATTGTTGTGATTCTCTTTCTGGTAAAGCAGGAGCCAGTTGTGCTAGAGTTTATCCCAATAATTTTAAAGGGAGCTGTTATTTTGTTGTTCTCTTAAACATCTAACTACTTCTGGTTTCATTTTTTTTTGTCAAACCCACAAAAATTTGTTAAGGAGGACTTGGTTAGTTCAGTACAAATTTCCATTGCTTGCTTTCTGACCACTGTTTCTTTTAAATCTCACACGAGCAGAGGTAGCTCAATGGGTTTGAAGCTTAAGTTCCCGTTCTTTGACAATCCAAGCATGGGAGAACTGCAGCTTGATATAACTCAGAGTAAAAACCAGGGAGGTGTCAGGTTTCTTCTTAAGTCATCTCTTCTGTTTTTCAATGTTCCTTCCCCCCCCTCCACATTAGTGACTGCTGAATAGTTTGCAAAGAATGCTGCAGATGACCAGTCTTGTGTGCTGCAAAGTGTTATATTCCTCTACCCCTGGAAGCTCTTAGAAGAGGAAAAGGGAATAGATCTGAAAAGAGAGCCAGTGAGAATTATTGCAGAGTTACATAGAAAATTACTTTAATTTAGCCGGTCATACAAGATCCACCAGTCTGTTGGCCCCCCTGAAAGAACAGACTATATCCTTGCCTTTGACCTTCCCGGTATCTTTTGAGGAAATGAGTGCGAACCAAGGCCCTTTGAGAAAACAAGTAAGAGCCAACTCCCTTTGTAGCCTTTGGTTTTGAAATATTTCCCCGTGTCCAAATCAAAAAGTTCTTTCATAAAATCCTTGTTCATCTGGTTTTGACCCTGAGGTGGAACTAAACTCCCCAAGCACCAAGGTCCTCAGGGAGACCATTCCAAAGGCAATGGCAGCTCAGCTTTCAGTTGAGACAGCAGGCTAAAGGACCTCACTCTCCATTGTCTCGTGTTAGAGGCTGTGGGTGCATATATCTGGGAGTGGGATGCGGATGGAACAGGGGGAATCAATGTCTTTCCAGTGTAAGCCCAGGTGGGCCTGCATAGGTATAACATCAAACCACAGTACAGGATCAAGAATCGCACATAAAGTCACCTCCAGGTGCTGGTTTGCTACTTCAGAGCTTTTCTGATGGCCAGGATTCCAAAACACCAAACTTTCTTCTTGACCGTTTTCATGTTTCCAAAACAAGGAAACACTTCTTACCCCAGAGCAACAGTTCTTAAGCTTTGAGGCACAGAGCATTCTGTGGCAGAGCTCAGAGAAGCAGCTGGTTATTCACACAATGGCACAGGGCTTGTACATTAACATGGCTCTTTTGAAGCTAATTACCAGAACATAACAAAAGAAATAAAAGCTGGATGGAGTAACTTCTTGAACTTACTCTGTAAACTGTGGGCTAACAACTGGTCTGCAATGCCATAATTTGCTGTGACATAGTTTGTGGTATGCAAATCATGGAGAACTCTGGCTCTCTATTGCATAATTACCATAACAATTTATGTTGGCTTAAAAGTATTTATCCTCAGAAAGTCCTTGTTCCCTCCTTTGACATTAGAAAGATTACAAAGAGTAACTGATACAGTAATTTAGCTTCTTGATGACCATATTAGTCCTGTAGATCCTGCTCAATCAAGATGCTGATACTGCTGCTGATAAAATATAAGTTGCCTGACACACACCTGCACCAAATTTATTCCTGAACTTGACATGAACAAAGCACAGCTAAGGTCAAACATAAGGGAGTTCTAGTTAATCATAGTTCTGGAGAGAAGGAGAAGCAATGGACATAAATTAGTGTAATACAGAGCAATTCTCAGAAAAAAAACCCCTAAGATTTTATTATTATCTCCCTGTGAGACTGCAATTTGCAATTTGCACTATAATTCCATCAGCTGTCTTTTCTGCTTCTGTGCATAATTAGATATAACATCACATGTCATTAAAGAAACAATTATTCTAACAACAGACTAATAAATGCCTTCTGTTAGATGCAGGACTTAGCCAGCAAACATAAATAGACCTTTTACATCAATACCAGTGAGTATTAACAGTGACATTTTTATGTCACCCACTCATTTGTGAATTGCCACATTGTCACTGCAAGCCACAGGGTGGAGGGGAAAAAAAAGAGAACCAGCAAATGCAAAGTTATCATTCGTGGGAGTGAAGAAACTGTGACTATTTAAAGATGTTAGTCAAAACCTCTAAAATTAGGAAATATTTGAATTCCACATAAATTCCGTATTTCAGATTGTAGGATTGAATATTTAATGAGAATTTGGCTGAATAGGTTCGGTGGTTTTTTTGGGTACAGTACTTCCTACTTATTCACAGTCTTCCTGTGTTAACTTGGACAACTCATGCAATATTTGTGTGCCTCATATTTCCTCAGGCTTATAATTTTTGGGATATATTTTAGGCAGCATTTCCCATTCTGATATGTGGATTGGAAGCAGTTCAGTAGCGTCTGCAGAGAATCTACAGGCTACAAAGATTCTAGGGACTGTAGGTGAGGAACTTCATCCTTTCTTGTATTTGAACAACATCTGAGATTATGGGATATTGACTGTGCAATGTCATCAGCAGAAGTTTTGACAGCTTAATTTCCTCCTCTCCCAATCAACCAATTTCCACTTCTTCAGTATCATCTCCCTGTTGTTTCATTCAACCTCAAATCAAACAAGCAGACAAAAGCTTCACGAGGCTGCAATGGACCATAAAAATAAGCCACCCTGGAAACATTGGCAACAACAACTCCATAGCCTACAGCAACAATTCCTTCCCAAAAAGAACACTGGTGGAAAAACAATAATCTGAGAGTAGCTAATTCTTCATTATGGACCCACTACTGTAACAGGTCAGAGGGATTTAAACCCGGCACCAGAAAAGGACCCCTGAAGAGTGCTAGTGTGGAATGTGGAACACTAAAATCATTCAGTGGTTACAAAGATAGGAGTTGCTGCCCTGTACTGCTTTCTCACTGTGCGTATTGGCATGTTTGAGGTGGTGGTTTTTTTTTTTTTCCACTGTCTTTACAACAGGCATTTCAGCTTGAAGGCTGTGTATGAAAGTGAACTTTCAAAATGTTAGTCATCTGTAAAGTTACAGCATTCTACTTTCAACAGGATGTGAGGCAAAGTTTTCCAGAACCTGGATTCAGTTACACAGGGATCAAAAGAGGCTCATTTGTAAGATGATGATGTGGGCATTCCGGTTAGCCAGAAATCCCATTAAGGACCCATTGTAAAAGATACTACTTTTGACATGGTTAATGGAATAATCATTGGAAATTCTGTAAATTGTGTGCAGTGTTTCTTATTCAAAGCAGAGTATGACTCAAAGTGCTGACTTCAAGGTACATAACGCTAAAATAATGAAGGAGAAAGTGCGGTCTTTTTCTACATTTGCCCACCAACTTTAAGTTTTGCCTCTGTTATAATTAAAATTATGTATGTGGAGACCTTTATCATCAACGTAATTTTTGTTCTTTCCACTCCTGAAATTTCAAGTGGAAAGCTTATGTTTAGTTTTTCCATTTAATTCTTAATAAAGAGATTTCTTTATTTGAAGCATCCCCATTTTCTGAGATTTATAGACCTATTAATCAATAATTATACAATTCAAGCTACTAAAAATAGAGAGAGAAAAAAAATAAAAGGGGGTGTATGGGAAGCAGCTAGGAAAGAAGAGGGTTAGTACAGAAGGGATGAAGATGCACAGCACTCTGCTCCCAAGAGCTCTGCACTTTGCCAAGAACTATCAGCAGACTTCTTCATAGCTGGACTTTGCTACCTAGTGGAAAACCAGTTGCTTTGTTTTTAGCCGGGGTTCCAGTCTAGAAAGAATCACACTTTAATTTAGAATTCTCTGATTTGTTATCTGTTCTGAGCTAAATCATAAACTTTGCAATGATGTAAAAAATAACAACTGCTATTCTGTACAACTGGTGTATCAGAGAGAAAAAAGCAGTCCCTCAGCGCATACAGCAGAAGTCTCTGCTCAATGTTTGCCCGTTTGCAAACATTGCTTCAGATAAATTTACTCCAGATCTGGGAAAAGGTTTGGGTTCTCATTTTATTTAAGCCCCACAAATGTAAACACTGGATAAAGGCCACTACCACATTTCTCTTGCATACACAAGTTCAAGAACTGCCCAGCACTTTAGTTATCCCAGAAATAAAAATTTGGCTACAAGGAAGTTGATATTACTGCAGGAACTTGAAGCAGACTTTCGAAGTTGAGAAAATTTCAAATACCCAAAAGCCTAATGTTTCCTAGCATGTGACCCACTATACAGCCCTTAAAAGACATACTGCAGATGTCATACTGCAAGCTCTTATCCATGAAACAACTAACTCATTTTGCAAAGAAAAAAACATCCTTAATGAGATATCTTTAAGAACAACGATGTCTCTTATGAACAGATACGATAATCTTGCAGCAACTCTTTTCAGTCCTTTCCTGTAGCTACTGTTCAGTGTTGATACAACTGATTTCTGTCAGTAGCTAGAGATTATTAACAGACTGTTAATTTGCTGTGTCAGCTATATGATGTTAATTGGCTGGGTCAGCTATATGATGTACTCAGCACCATTCAACACCAAAAGTCTTCTCAGCCCTCCAGTTTCATCCATAGTTCAGTTCATGTCATTTATTCACATGTGAAAGCCTGATACCTGTGTCAATGTCACTGGCAGATGAAATGATGTAGCACCTCTGCTTCCATCCCCATCCAAGGAAGAACTGGAGCTTCAAAAGGCCTCAGACTTCCCAGTGCTGTAGCCCACACTGTGCAGCTGCAGACTGCAGGGGGGGGGCAGCTACAACACCCACAGTCTGTTCCAGCCAGCCCAGCTGTGACAGAAGGGGACATTTCAAGATGCAGAAGACAAGTGTGAGGTTGGTACCTAATGGTCCTGCGGCGGGAAGCAGCTGAACCAGCAAGACTTACCTGCATTTCTTTAATTATACTGTCCCAAATTGTCACAGTCATTTCCATATGATGTATCTATAGTAAGATACTATGCCACAGGTAACAAGGAAAAGAAATAGCAAATATAGATGTCCTTATATATTTAAGTGTTACAAACATGTTTTCTCGTACTTTGATGCTTTATATCGTGGAAGTGTATGTCCAGTGAACAGAGACGTCTTGACACTCTGCACAGTTAACTTCGTCTTTCTGTATTTAAAGTAGTAAAAGGGATAGCACCTCTTTAGTATGAAATGTCCCAAGGGATTTCTGTGCCTCAATATGTATTGCGGACATCCTTTATCTCTTTTTTAAAAGGAAAAAAAACCACCTCACACTTCCAGAATAGTCAACCACTCCACCCAAACAACCATCACCCCATCCAGCTTCAAAAAGAGACATCTGTTATTTATGCCCACCCTACTACCAGTTTCTCTTAAGGCACTCTTGAGGAACTGTAAAGTGAAATAACTGGGAGAGCTCAACAGCCAGCAAAAGTGAAAGGCTCCTAGCGTCAGCAGAGAAGTACCAAAGAAATGCCCGGATACAGCCCACATGACTGAATTACTCTGGTAGTTAGTAGCATTTGAGATTAGGTTTACAAAGTCTCTTTTCATGGACAAGGGTTGATGCAAGGATACATTCTACAGGCTTTCTGCTTTAGACTGATAGCAGTCAGCTTTAATCTTTTACCTGCACTGACACAGAGCCATGCATGGACATGGATCTGTTCACTTCCGTCACTCTTGCCAGTCCCACTGTGGGTTTGCCAAATGCCTCTTAATGAAATAAGGGCAGGTTAAAACAGATTAATGTGACTTGCCCCCAGGAACCCAGGGGAGGGGGTAGTTTACAGCTGTCTATGCAGACGGCTAGTGCACCTAAATACACTACAGTGGCTCATTTGGCATGGCTGGCCTACCTGAAAGAACACAGAATGCTTTTGCACCTTGACCTGACTATTACCCACTCTAAGGGCATCTCATGTGCCACTAGCAGCTTCACTCCTTGTAAAAGTATCAGAATATGGTTTCTTCAGGTTTTACCACGGGAGATGAACTACCTAACTTGTAACACAGTTTTATTAAAAGCAAACACAAAACCTGGTGGGTTGGCTCAGTTTTTCCAATAATGAGTGCACATTAGGACATGTCAACACTAAAGTTGGCTAAACTGAAGAATCATAGAAGATAAATTCTTGAACAGCTACAAAATGATGTTTCATTATAACAAAACTACGAATTCAAAATCATGCTTCATTTTTTTTCTGTCAAACTGTTCACAGTTTAATATGAACTGAAAAGCTAGCCTCTCTCCTAAAACCTTCTATTAATCTCAGACTTCTTCCTTTGCACACCCAGATGAGGATGTGAAAAAATTAAAAGTACGTACCTTTTTTTTGTTCAGTGCCAACAAAGAAACAAAATGCACAACTGTTGGGGTTTTAGGAGTTCTCCTTTTATTTTCTTTTTCTCTTAAAGAATTTTTCCCCATACACATTGCTGAGAAGCAGTGATTGCCAGGTACTTAGACAAAAAGACCTGGCCACAGGGGGAGGAAGCCAGCTGGCTGGCCCCTTTTACCCGGGATCTTCTTGTGTAGGGCAGGGATGCCGGGAGATCTGGACTGGAAAAAGGGGGTTTGGTGGGGCCCCTAGCTCAATGGGCTCTCGGCATTCAGAGGGGAAGGAGGCTGCAATCACTGTGGAGAGAATTCACCATCACTGCAGGCTTCTGCCTTCTGCTGCCCTCCTCCAGCCGTGAGCGGAGCTTGCTCGCTGGAGCGGCTTTTGCACGGGGATCCTATTTTACATCCTAGCTCACTAAAGGAGACACCTTTTCACCATCTTCTGGGGCGCCTCAGGGAGACCACCCCGGGATCCCACGCCCGACCCTTCCTGCTCTGCTGAGAGCTGGGCCGAGGCTGTCCTGCCCCCCTCTCCCGTCGTTTTCTCTGCCGCGAGATTTCGCTACACTGTAGCACCGCACCCCTCCCTGCCCAGAGA